>LNAC01000104.1:3587764-3790101 GCA_002007465.1 Ailurus styani | reverse complement strand
GGGGGGGGGGGGGGGGGGGGAGATTGCCAGGGGTTTTCTGAGGAGTTACAGCTTCTTAACCCAGAGGGGAAAATAAGTCTGAGAGGTTTCTACATTAATAAATTGAAATTATTAAAAAAAAAAGGCGTTGAGCACTGTTTTCTGCCTCTATGGAGCACTGCCCTAAAAATAATATCAATAATGATAATCTTGACAGGAACAATAAAGATATCAGTGAAATGCAATACAAAAAATCTTGACTCTAATTATTGTTAACTATTAATTGATCCAAATCCACTTAGGAAGCCTCAAAGAATAAAACAAAACAGAAAAAAACAAGTTGAGTTTTATCTGCCTCTATTGGCAGGACTCTATTTCTTCATTTACTAATCGGTTGTGGAGCCTCTACCATATGTCAGGTCCTGTGCCTGTGAGCATACAAGAAAGGCATGGTCTCATTCCTCAGGCTTCTTCCTACAGCGCAGACATCTTCCACACCTCGAGTCTGGGCTCTGCACCTAAGGATCTCTAATCTCCTTCTGGGTCAAACGTTTCTTTGACTTCTGGGCTAGAATACAATTACAGGCATATGTGCATTAATGATCAAGTGACAAGGAGGCAGAGAAGGAGGAGGCAAGGCACAGGCGTGTGGGCATGTTCGAGGGCAATAGCTTGTCTTTATTTTCTTCTCCTTGAAATACTAATGAACCAGAACAGACTACCTTCTATCTTTGGCTGCCTCCATTAATTTAAAACCCTGAGCTTTGGAGATCAAAACTGCTGATCTCTTGCCCAGGGAGATCATTTGGCTTCTCACCCTGGCCGGCAGACCCATAGGTACTGCTGGTCACTAGCAAGAGTGAGAGAGAATTAATGAACACCGTCACAGCCATAACCTTTCATTTGGCCCAAATTTCACACGCAGAAATACAGGCCAAAATATGAGATTGTTGATAGCAGACCATTAGGATTACATGAATCTATGAATCCAAAAACACATCCTGCCTTCTGTTAAATGAGTAGAATCCCCCCTCTTTTTTAATCTATGCACACCAAAGAAGCGCTCATATCAAGCAATAAACTCAGAGATATTTCAGTAATTTTTCCCAGGCTTTTGATAAGGAGCCAAATTTTAGAAACTTTTTTTGACTCATCCAAAATTCTAACATGATTTATATATTATTATAGAATATAGTATAAAATGTTAGTGAAAATATTTTCAAGAGGTTGAAGCCTATCCTTTCAAGAACACTGAAATGTGGACGTACTATAAACATTTTCCTTAGGAATATCAATATCTTTCTTCAAAATATTATGTAAGAAAATAAACCTCTGACTTTCAAATGAAGACAGATAATTTTATGTCAATTCAACAACTAGTGTTGGTCAGATGTTTACCAGGCGACTACAGGAAATCAGTGGGTCAGTGCTGTATGAAATGTAAAGATGAGTACAAGGCCCAGTCTTTACCCTCAGGTAGCCGATATCTAACAGAGGAGCTAAAAAAAATTGCCAGTTCTATGGGGCGCCTGGGTGGCTCAGCCTGTTCAGCGTCTGCCTTCAGCTCAGGTCATGATCTTGGGGTCCTGGGATCAAATGCCACATTGGACTCCCTGGTCAGCGGGGAGTTTGCTTCTCCCTCTGCCCCTCCCCCTGCCCGTTTTCTCTCTCTTTCTCTTGCTCTCTCTCCCGCTCTTTAGCAAAAATAAGCAAAAAATATTTTTATTCAGTTCTATGATACACTGTACAAATTGGAGTATAATATAAACTGTGTATCAGGACTACTGCAGATGACTAAAACTGGCTTAAGGAAAAAAATGTAGTAAAGAGAAGAATATATTGCTTCACAAACAGCAAATTTTTCAAGCATTAGGAAGTCCACACCCAGCTGACATTCAAATCATGCTGACAGAAATCAGCCTTTTGGTTATATCCTGGCCCAGGATTGGCTTCATTCTCAGGCAGACTCCCCTATGTGGTCGCAAAATCACGACTCCAAGTTCCATACTTATATTCTGCCAGATCATCAAACCCAGAGATAAGCAAGTCTTTTACCTAATAGTTCTTGCAGTAAACCTGGGGTCACTAATTTATTCACTAGGCAAATATTCAGCACATAGTATTACGCAGTGTTCCAGGCTGAGAGGAGACAGTAACTGTAAACAAAATAGACAATTAACAGGAAAGAAGAGATGAAACCAAACCTTACCACAATAAACTAAATTTTATCGCTAAAAAACTAAATTGGGTTTATTACAGATACTCATAAAAGATCTCATTTGCCCCATTTTCTATGGAAAACCCTACAGCAATTTTGTTGGCACTTGGTAACTAACCTACTAAGGCCATGAAAATCTATCTAGGCCTCTACTTTCTTTACACAGTGGATAAATTTACTGCGTTTAGAAAACAAGATGGACTCCAACTCTCAGTAATAAAACTAATCCCTCTTTAACTGTTAAAAGCACTATCTCTTCAAAATCCAAATGAATCTGAAAAGTTGATCAATATCAGGCGCCTGGGTGGCTCAGTGGGTTAAAGCCTCTGCCTTTGGCTCAGGTCATGATCTCAGGGTCCTGGGATTGAGGCCCGCATCAGGCTCTCTGCTCAGCGGGGAGCCTGCTTCCTCCTCTCTCTCTGCCTCGCTCTCTGCCTACTTGTAATCTCTCTCTGTCAAATAAATAAATGAAATCTTAAAAAAAAAAAAGGTTGATCGATAAAGCATAAAAAGCTCCAAGTGCATAAATTAACTGAACATCCATTTTGGAAATCCTTTCTTAAAAGTGAAAAAAACAAAAGCAGCTCACAGATTTTAATCAAACCAGATTACTTCCACCTCTAAAGAATCTGGTTTTCCTCTGAATTCAAAACCACTTCATTAAAACTTTGTTAGATATCTTGTGTTATGTTTAGTACCATATGTGTTTATGGGGGTAGAAGGGGGAAAAAAAGAAACTTTTTATCATGAGAGGGATCCAGAAGGAAAAAGGTAATAAAACATTCCATCTTACCAAATAATATTAATTTCATCTCCTGTGGTTCAGAATCATCCATTTCTGGTAATTATGAAAATAAATCAAAGTTCAACTCCCTTTCAAAGCATCTTTTCCTTCCCAAGATGATATCTGGGTGTGAAGAGAAGCTGGTCACACCTCATGGCATTGAAAAAGGGATTTCGCATTCTATTTCCCTTTTGGTGTTTCATCTCACTAGCATGTAAGGAGCAAGCAGCCTCTGTTCTTACTGGCTCGTGCTGAAGTGGCTACAGTTTAATTTGCCTATTCTGTTCCCTCCTTAGGAAAAGGAGCCTTAATTTCTCCCAGGAAACTTGTCCACCCACCTGCTCTCCAGGATTTCCTTCTTTTCTCATTGGTGTTAAAAATCTCCAGTGGCCTGGCCATGATTACCATTTAATCCCCAATATTAATATCTTCCTTCTGCATTCCTCAACTGGAGAAATGTGGAGTTTTTCAAATCCTTTCTATCACATGTGAAAGAAGGGGACTCATGAGAATTATTTTTGGTCCCTCTTTACCTAAATATCCTTTGCAGCAATTTCTGTTCTGGGATGTGCAGGTAGTCAAAGACACCATATTCAGAATTACAGTTGAGCAATGTACAACTCCAGAGGCACAATCGAAATAAACTATAATTTGACTAATATCCCCTAAATTAGTTTTATGCTTACAGGTACCTGGTGACCTTTAGTGACAGTCTCTTCTTTCCAGAGTTCCCAAGAGGAAAGGAGGCACAAAACTCCATAGTTTTGGTTTCTATATTAATTATATATTGTCTTCATTTCTTCCAACTTTCTTTAACTAGGACCAAGGCCAAAGAGAGCCTTTGAGCTGCCTGGGAAATATCTCTTTCCCTGAGTTCTTTAAGGTTTCTGTACTTTCATGCCACCAGAACAAAAAAGAATAAGAACTTCTTGGATAAGAACTTCCTTTACATGTCTTATAATCTCCATACACTATCCTTTGTAAGACTCTAAGATCTCCAAGTTTTGCTTTATATATATATATACATGTATATATATACATATATATATATACATATATATATATGTATATATATACATGTATATATATATACTATATTTACAGTTATATGTAGGCAACCTTCTGAGATTTTGAACACTATTTTCTTCCTCAACAAAGCTTTTTTTAATACTATTGTTTCCTTAACTTAAAATTACTTCTGAAACTTAAGCATGAATAATTACTTCTTTGTTTTCTCTGAGTAGTCCATAGGTTCCAAAGATAGTGGAAGCACGTGGTAAAATGATTGATGAGATATAAAAAATAAATAAAGTAAATATTTTTTAATATTTATTGTACTGGACTTTAAACTTCTTAAGAATAGTGTTTATGATAAATTTGCTTTGGTATTAACCTTAGAATATATATTAAATAGACTCTGGATTCGTGTGTGAGGGAATTAAAGAAACCCATTCTTTATTAACCTAATCTAGATTCTGATCTTAATAAAGACTGAATACAGAAAGAAGTTAAATGCTATGGATCCTTTGTATGTACACCTATAGGAGAAGAATTTGGATGAGAAAGACTAGAGACAGAAATTTCATGTGAAATCCAAAAGGACAGAAGACACTCCAGTACCCAGGACTTGCTGATATGGGGAGAACGAGTAAAATTGAACAGAACTTAAGAAATAACTACTTGTTCTTCCTCCGATCATGCTAGATCTCTAAGTAGACCAAGCTTTTGTAGGAGAAGGACTATACTTGAGACATGGCTAACAGGGGTTTTCTTTTCTTTTCTTTTCTTTTCATCAAACACTCCAAGCTTTTGCTGTTTTAGGAAGTTTGCACTAGCGTTTCCATAGCTCATTGCTATTTATCCTACGGGTTTTCTCTCAAATGTCACCTCCTCCCAAATTCTTTCCTAACCATCTGACACATTATAATCTCTACCCTCCTGTGCCCAAATCTCATTATTCTGTCACATCACTTATTTTATTCTTTTTTACATGTACTAGTTTTTCATGTACTTGTTATTTGTCTGCTGTCTTTCAAACTCCTCAAGTCCTACACATATCATTTACTAGCATGTGATATAGCTAATTTAATGTCTAAGCCAGTCATTTTATCTTGTAGAATATGGATAATAATAGTATCTCGACGTGTTGTTTAGAAGGAATTAATGAGATAATACATGTAATACAATTACAGATCGTAATTTGACACATAGTAAACTCAAAAAAACAACTATTGTTATATAAAAGAATGAACAGATGAATAAATTTAAAAAATTGGAACAACAAACTATATGTTCTAGAACTAAACAAATTAAATATTGTGTAAAATCTTTACATCTCAAGCCAATTTCTCTTTTTTATAATATCCCAGCTTAGATTCTAGTCTACACAAAATGACAAAGAAGACAAGATTGTAAAGTTAGTTCTTCTTCTGCAACTACATAGAATCTTCCTCCTCTACCACAGGGCTTGAGACCCTATCCTTTACCCATGCCCTCTCCAGCTCCTATACCTTCACTGGCTTCAAATGTTAACGGTTCTGTTAGTGGCCATATATGTTATCCTCATAGGGCTTTCTAGGAATAATGAGCTAATGATAAGGAGCCCCATTTGATGGGAATTACAGTGCTTATTTCAAGAGACTCTGGGATGAAGGAAGTTTTATAAGTCCATAGGGCCATTTGGCTGCCCCTCAACTATTTCACATAGGTTCCTGCTCATAAAGTCAGTCCAGACTAAACTGTGAAAACAATTCATGAAGAACTGATATGTAGTGCCTTATCTAAAATTCAACACAAATCTTGTAATATCATCTTAATTCTATATACAAAGTACTCCAAAATTACATAGATTTTGACCTGAGATCATTGAGAAAATGATTAAGAAATGTAATAGGTTACCCAGTTTGGCACAGTTTAGTAAAACACAATGACTTGCTGAAGAGAAATACTGTGTATTTGTAACAATAGTTCAAGAAGGAATTATGAAGCATCATTTACAAAACAGATTTATAACCCTGAGTCTGTTCAATCATGCCAAGATCACAGAGACTTCACTGTTGTTCTAAAGTATAGAATTTAGAAATTCTAGTAAAATAGTGCTAGAATCATGATGGAGGAACATTTTCTTTTGCTAGAAATGATGGAATGTAAATATAAAGAGTAATTTCTTCTTTTAGAAGTAGTTACCAAAGGACAGAGCAAAGTTTTCAAACTAAAGTAGAACATATAAAAGACTTCCTTCAAAATCTACATTAAATGTAAGTTAATTTATTCTAGGCCCCAAAACTTTCAGATACTATCTTTTACTTAACTCATTAAGTCACATTAAAAGTCTAGAATGAAATGCTGCTTAATGTTATTGATGAGATCTTATATCTGAATATTATTTTAGCTAATCTACTGAAACTCATCAAAGCAATCATTTTTCTTCTCTTTCCATTCACATTCAATAATGTGATATTATTCCTGACATTAAAAATAATGTCCTCTAGGGGCAGTGGAATTCAGTGTGATGTGAGCAATCAGCATATGCCCCCAGTAGAAGAGTCGGCTATATGGGGAAAATGAGCCCCTTTTGTTCATCCCCAGCTCTGACTCTCAATTGCCTTCAAAACCAAAGCCCATGTTAATTAGAACCAGGAAAGTCTATGCTATTTCCTTTCTTAGGAACCAAAATAAAAAATAAATAATGTATAGATCACATTTCTCAACTAAAAAAATTGAATATATTCCAAAATATTTTCTAAGACCTGGATCTTTAGTAATGCTCTGCAGTTGTGGGCAGAGCAGTAGGATATACTCTTCCAGAAAACTTCAGTCATTTAGTAGATATGATTGGAGCTTCCGAAGTCTTTCATTCTTTGTAATGCTTTTCTTAATATTTTGATTTCTTCATCTACAGTACTTGCAATGTCATCTATTGTTCCTCTTACCCCCTCCCCCCAAGATGCATTTCTTTCCTCTGCAAATGTACCTTTATGTTTCTTGGGGAGTCATCTTCCTTCACACTCAGTTTTTGTGGTTCAGTTTACACTAATTCTCCTTCTGAATCCAAACATTAGACATAGGACTCAAGACAGAGCACCACATCCCTTTGGCAACACAAATTGAATTAGGAAAGGACATGTGATCCAGATGTTACAACTGGGCTATTTCCCCTATCTGACCAGAGTTAAGGATGGGCACAGGACCCAAGCAAGCCAATGAAGCTCAACCAGAACTTTTGGTGGAATTATTGAAATGCAGATTATCTTTCTTTTGGATTGAGTTTCGTGATAAAGCAGACTTGAGCTCCTGAGAGCTATCTAACCTTCCTGTGGGAAGGACATTATATCCAGCTATTCCTGAAGACCTCCTGCCAGATTTTTGGTTACATATATAAACTAATATTTCCCTTTTTCTGAAGACCAACTCAATTGGGTTTTCTATCATCTGGGACTGAAAGATTCTGTCAGTATATTGCTCCATTATTTTTCCAGAAGGTCAGGATTTCATATCATAATATTCAAACAGACAAAAACAATGATCGCTCAATTATTTCAACAGAAAGTAGATTGGAAATTTTACCTGTTAATCCAGAGATTGTTGAAGGAACAACTGCATTAACTTAGTGTCCCATGGCCCCAGAGCAAGGCTATTACAATCTTCCTGGGTAACGAGACGTGTAGTAGTAACATTAATATAATTAAATAAGCAGCTGCGTATGATTAAGCCTTGTACCTATTCTTCAAAGACAGACATAAGACAAGCAAAATAAATGCAGAAATTTTTGAGCATTATAATAATTTCATATTTTAAAGTTACGTAGTTCAGTCAACTCATAGTTCAGTTATATTTTCAGCTGTCCATTCATTCATTCATTCATTCATTCATTCATTCATTCATTCATTCAAGGAATATTTGTTGGATAACAACTGTGGGCCAGTTGTTTTGTTTCTTGCTGAAGGAACAGTATCTGCATAAATTAATAAGCATGTATTTTGCCTCTTAAACCCAATGGGTTATTTAAGTATTCATTGGTACTTCCAAGATGGATAAGAGAGAAAAAAAAGAGATGAAAATCTTTTCGGTTATATGTCATCACCCTTAAATGATTTTACTGGTGGCTGAATGGAAAAGGACTTTTAAATGAACGAACAATGAGAAATTTGGAGATTATTTGTCATTTCCATTTTCCTCTAATTTCCTTCTTACCCATTTTAATAAATCATTGATAATTGGCCATATTCCAAGTGAATAGATTTGTCAGGAAGCTTCGGTTATGACGTTCATTAGAAGTATTTCAAAACTGTCATATTTTTGTCTACACAGAAATTGGAAAATGGGCAACTTTATAAAACTATCTAGATAGTTCAAGTCAAGTGTCCTAATTATTGATGCAGAGTGAGGTTTTTGATGATCATAACATCATAACAAATTTAATTGGGGGAAATTCAATAAGATGAAGCAGTTTGAACATTTTACCATGAACCATGTTTCCAGGAAGCCAAAATTTGAATCTTCATCTCTTTGCCCCCAACCATTTGAAGAAAGGAGTTATTTAGTGCTAATAGTTGTAATCATTACATTTAAAGGCAAAGAGAAAATACTGTAAACAAAGCAGGAAAATATTTTTGGTGTATGGCATAAACACACAAACAATTATCTTAAAATGTAATCTTCATGTGACTTATTAAAGTAGATTACATTTTAATGTGCATTGCAATTTGCACATTATAGAGAGCACTCTATATGCAGCGTTAACTGTGTGACCAGCCTGACAACCTGCACAAGTGAAGATATAAAAAGAGAAAAAAACCCTCTGCTATCTTTCTCTAAATGGATGTATTTGGTGTTGATAGTCAGATACAGTTTTCACCTTTATCCCAGCTTGTTTCTGACCCAGTGGGTTAGTGTTAATCACCACTGTAGGCACCAATAATTTCCCCATATGTGGAATTTGATAAGTTAGAGCACCCACTTCAATTCAAGAAGATTCCAGCTGACTATCCAGTTATCGCTATGGACAGCTTCAAGCACCTCCATGGCTGGCCTTGTATTCTTAGCTTTATCAAGCGCTTTGCACTTTTTGTCTTTTATCTCTTAATTGAGACCTGACTGCTAGAAATGCCTATCTCTTCAACTAGGTTGCATTAAGTATTAACTTTAACTGCTTTGGGTACTTGAGGTACAGAAGAAGGAAAAAAAAAAAGCCTTAAGAAGCTGTGTAGAGTGGAAAATCTTCCCAAATCTCTATTTATAAATTGTGTAAATGCTACAGTGTTTTTTATAAAGTAAATAAATCTTTATCTCTTTTCCAGATTTAAAAAAAAAGTGTTTATACTACCAACCGGAGGAAAGTTTATGAATCCTCCATCATATTTGGCAGTAATAATAATCCTATAATTCTGGCCAAAAGAGATAATATTTAGGAAGAGTAAATAATTCAGTAATAATAGATGAGAAAGAACTTTGTATTTATGTCTCTAGAATATCTAGGGACTGACTCTTCTCTAAAGATATGGAAATAGGTTTTATTTGAGCCGAGAGCAAACCAGTCCAAGGATTCGGGATAGCTGGTATAGATTCCAAGTCTTGCAATTTCCTTTTCTAAATATTTCCCATTTCTGAATATCACCCAATTTGTACTATTTTGTGAACTCCTTGAGGGCTCTATCTGTGCCCTTTGCATGTTTTCATCCCAGTTTCCTGTATATGGTGGACCTTCAACTTATGCTTATTGACCTTAATCAAGTTCACGTGGGGTCTTTCTCAGCATTTACGGAAGTTCCCTGTGACCCCTCACTGTGTTTCTCTGCGAGAGATCCTAATGCTCCCGGCTCTGTGGCCCCTCTGGTAGGTCCTCCTCCATGACAAATGCAGAAGCATTGCTTGGAAAATATATGTCATGAACAAAAACAGTCACTTTAAACAATAGTCCTGAAAAACTGAAACCCAAGAAAAATGGTAATTTATTCATGGGACAGGAGCCTAATTGTTGCTAATTGAAATGGCCCTGCTCATTTTTTATACCAATACCTAAAAAACCAAGAATAAATTCAAGGTATCAGTGTTGAGAAATCCCTTCAATCAAAATGTCCTCAACTAAGTCCAAGTCTAGACAAGAAACATCTACCTGAGGATCAGATTAATGACAGAGCTCTAAAATCAATTAAGACCTAGGAAGATGTGCAGAAACATGGAATAACAAGAATGTTAACTCATAATAGTTATTACAAAGGAAATTATTGTTACTAATTGAAAGTAAATTTCCCATATTGTATGTAATGCCAGTCAAAAACTCAGTGATAGACCATACGTTAAAGGGTGCGTGGTGAAAGGCATCTATCTTTACAAGACTCATGTTTTGAAATTTTCATATATAGCAATTAGTACTCAAGCCCACGTTCCAACTAGATGTGTTGGTTACCAAAAAGCTGTCTAGATCTGAGAAGGGAATAAAAAGAAGAGAGAATCATAATTCTAAAAATAAATGAATGGTATGCCCAAATAAGAAGAAATTCTATCCTCCAGCACTCGTGTGGTACCAGAGCACCATCGGATGAATTAATGTTTCATCCACCCATCCATCCATCCATTCACTCATTCATTCATTCATTCATTCATTTCACAAATCTCTGAGGACTTTCTACGTGGAGGCTGAAACAAAATGAACAGGTTCTTTGTGCTGTCCTCTAAGTATGGTTGGCAGAGCACTCTGCTTATTTTAAACTGAATCATTACAATTTGAATCAGAAGAGCTCTATGAACAGTGTTAACTGACAGCAAATAACACACTCTATTCATCACCTATACTACCTACAAGGGAATACAGGTTTTCCTTCAAGATTCCTAGTTCATTTGTTGGTCAGACACATTCATCCTCTCTTATACCCACACCAGGTCCCAATCCCTGCAAGAATCACAGTGTATCATCACCAACATTAATTTGTAAAACCTACACTTATTATGAGGAACAATAATACTACTAATAAGGGTTTAATCTGCTTTTCTGTAGATATGGAGAATATGTAAAAAGAAGATTTTTTTTTCTTTTATGCTTTTTAACTACAACTTCTAAAAATCCCCCTCCCCACTTAAAAGGCAAGACAAAATACTTTCGTTTTATTGTTTTCTTATAGGCTCATAAAATTTTAGCTTTGTGTTACTTTTTCAAAGACTCTATTAAACTTGATACATGAGACTGGTAGGCTGCCACAAACTCATAAAAATCTTTTCAAAGAATCGCTGCCTAGCAGTGGAAATTGAATGGCAATTTCTAAGAATCAAGCTAATGGCTTAAACTATAGAAAATGTGAAGCCCACTAATAGATAATTTAGGATTTCCCATCTCCCCACCACCACCACCACCACTGGAGAGAACAGAACATGAGCTTGAATAAAATTGCACCAAGATCTTATTAATCTTCAGTCTGTAAAAGCTCAATTTTCTTAAGCAATGGTCTGTGGTACACATACCACAGTAAAATCTATGCTTAAAATGTTCTCCATATTTTGGAGCTGAAAGTTCTGCACCTTTTGACTATGTGGACACTTGTATTATTGTCAGTTTCAAGAGTTAAATATTCCAGCAGGAATTTGTTACTACACAGCGGTACATAATGCCTGAAAAACCCCTGCCCCAATATTGCTCTCAAATTGGCAGCAAGTGAACAAGGGACATGAAGGATGCTTCAGCCCAGTAACCTATCCTTCCTTCTCTCCTGGGAGCCACTTGGCCAGCTTTCATCCTCATAATTATAATAAATTTGACATTTCATAGATAATATTGATTTCTGTATTTTAGCATTTCACCATAGGTGACAGTCTAGCGTCAAGAATGAAATTTCTATTGATCTCCTGCGCATTAATCTCTCATGTGTATGTGATCATTTTTATAAGACCTTTTACTGCACATAAATCAATATTTCATATTTCCAGCTATGCCAGAGGAGATGTCATATTTGTAAACTGTGAGTTGACACCTGCAATTCCTTCCTGTTCAGCTTCAACTGTTCAGTAACAGTCGATTCAGGGTTGGGAAAGGATCAAGCTCAAGAAACAAGGCAGATGAAAGGCGTGAATGTAGACTAGAGTAATTAGCTTAATGAACAAAGAAGCCAGAACATGAAATAAAGTGAAATAATGTTTCTTCTACAAAAACTGCTTCTGTGGATATAGATCTGAAAGAGAGTTTGGCTTTCCATGCTTGCTAGGGAGCTGATAATAGATTTAAACGTCTGTGTTAATAAGAAACACTGAAATACTTTTAAATTGCTTTAAGAGAACTAACAAATCTTGTTGGATAAGAAAGCCACTACAATTTCATGAATGTTTGAACTAGAAGTGTATGATCTTCCTACCCACAACTCCAACAGGGTACCAATGCTGAGGTAGTAGTTTTCAGCACTGCGATCAGTTTCCTAATTTTATGAGCATTTTAGGAAGTAAGTAAATCATTTGCATAGTTCCATATTTAATGAGTTTAGTATTTCAAAAATAAGATATTAGAATTATAGACGAAGATTCCAGTGAATCAAAATATAATAGTATTACGAACAGAATGTGAGCTCTTCTTTGTATGAATTTTAATGCAGAGTGGGAACTAGAAGGTATTTTAACAAGTAAATTCTTCACTCTGAAGAGCTACTACTCTTGAAACTACTTATGGATCCACTAAAGTATTCATTTTGCCAATTTCAGTGGCAAGTAAAAAGTCAGTGTGCATTTGTATATATATAATCCTCTTGGACCTGTCTAAGCTTTATTATTTTCAAAACTGTTTCCTACCTATTGCATAATTGGAATTTATCCATGACATATTTTAAGAACTTTGGGAGTAAACTACTGGACACAAGCTGATCTACATGGATGTTTATGCTTCTCTGTATAAATTTTCCCTGCCTGTTCTTAACACTTGCCAAGAGGTTATTGAATGCAAAATTCAATTTGGATATGGGCTAATATAAGTGAAAAGGAATTGAGAATAGAATGCTATCTTGTACAGCATTAACATTTATTCTTTAAAAACTTGCTATTTCACATATTTAGAGAAGTTCAGAACTCCAAGCTTTGTGCAATAAACATTTTCAGAATCTGACAAAGATGCTTTCAATTCAATAAAGTGTGTTTTAGTTTAAAAAGAACTACTTTAAATTTTTTTAAAAGAACTACTTTTTCCCAGATAAAAGTGGACTTGGAAATGTCTACTTTCTAGCAATTTCCTATAGTCACTATTGACACACTATTATTTCAAATTATATGTCGTTTCACTAGAAGGAAATGCTACTCTTGCTTATTTTTTAAAGGCCAATCCTTTTTGCTGGTTTCTGAAACATGTTCATGGCCATAAAATATGTCAGCAAATGACTGTTTTAACATGATGACAGACACATTATCGGAATGTGACTGACTAGTGTATAAGTGACTCTATTTTGACAGTTGTGTCAGCTTTTGACTGAAGGAGCACAATTTGAAAAAAAAAAAAAAAAAACCTAGACTGAATGGTAAGGTATTACTGAAGAAGTCATACTTTAGTTTCTCAAGTGTCAAAAGAATTAGGCGTGAGCTTTAGGCATTATAAAATTTATTTCCTTTGAGAACCAATTAACATTGCAAAAAGCCAGGCAGCAGAACTTTGTGTCTTCAGTACTTAAGAACTTTTGACTTGTAATGTCCGAGTTGACTGGATCTAAGGTTCCCATTTTGTCTTAGTTAACTTTCACTGTACATTTTGGCATTTTATTACTTTAAGGTGAAAATTCTGAGCCCTGAAATCCCAAAGCTGAAATGACCACCTATGTTGCTTAGTAATCTCTATTTCTTAAGTAAATTGAATAAAGAAATACAGATTCATTCTCTTAGGGAAAAATATGCCTTCAATTTTGTGAGTAAAAACTTTAAGCAATAATGGGGCGTGTGGTGAGGTGATGCCCCCCAAATTACGGAGGGCCTTTTTAAAACGTGTTTTAACTGACACTGATGATTTTGCTACTTCTTTGTGTCTCTTTCTCTCTCACACTTGTCAGTTGCCTTTTATATTTCAGAATCCGTAGAGATTTCTCCCAGACACAAATTATCATTAGCTCTGTTCTCATGCCTCCTGCCTCGATTGCCTGAATTGAATATTTGTATTCTTGGTAAGGCTGGATGCACATCTCCCTAGTTTCTATGACTCTCATGGACACTTTTGTCATTGTACTCAACTATACTATTATTTTAAGCATTTATATTTCTTTCTTTTCCACAAGTTGAGAAATCTTTTCTTTTTTCATGTCAATATTCCCACTGTCTTATACATAATATATATTGAGTATATATCACTAGATGAATAAAGCAAATCTTTATGGAATGAATGAATGAATGAGTAATACAATCAGTGGTGTATTTAAACTATGTTGTTATACAATGAGAGGGGTCATTAATTCAATGATCTGGATTACCCAGAAGAACCCACTTCCTTATTTTAACAATATTATAAATTTAACCTCCTTAATATCACTTAAAAAAAATCAAAAGACACTTAGCATCTGGTAGAACCTCAGTAAATAACCTGCACAGTGTAGTAAGTTTTTAGCTTTTGGTTCACACAGAAATATTTTTTAATGTGTAATGCACAAAAAAGTTGTTCTGTAGCTTCCATATTTTAAAAATATGCATGCTGTTAGTGTTTTAATACAAGGAGAAATGAAGATTCTAACCATTACATTTAGAGTATATTTCTAAGATCTTTATAATAACAACAATTTTTTTCTAAATACAATATGAAAAATTATATCTTCTTTATGTTAACTTCCTAAATATAGATGTTGATGGAATATTATACAATTTTAGGGAAATTCGGCTTAATTTATCAAATTAATTTTCCATTACTTAAAATGTCATAATTTATAAGAAAAATTTTAAATTCTAACTAAAAAAATTAAGGGGAAAAATGCAAACAGAAATTATTTGAAGTCACGTAAAATTTCAAATTATGGTGGAATTTAGAAATGTCTAGAAAGCAAACGTAGATTACAGAATTTTGAAGCTAGAATAATTTTGATTATTTGGAACCAATTGGTTGTTTCTATGTAAATTATACATTTGGAGTAACTGACAGTAGTCCAAAAGATTCAATTTTCAAAATAAATTTGATGTCCTAAAATTATGAGATTGCCAATGACAATACAGACAGTGAAAGAAAGAGTAGTTTCTAGCGTGAAATCAGGAAGGGTGGAATTAATTTCATGGTAGGCTTCATAATATATGAAAATAACTAAAGTATTTCAATGAAATTCAAGAATTTGATATGCTACAGCAATAAAAATTTGCAGGATTAAGAGTAAAGGATAAATTCACATAAAAAGGACTTTATTAAATATACATGAATTGAAATATATGGAGATGTGCTGTATAAATATTTTTACTGATGGATTCTTACGGGGGCACATTTACCCAAAAATATCTTCACTGTTGAGTAATTAATATCAACTACATATAAAAAATTAAATTCAGATTTCCATGAGTTTATAAAAAATGTTTTAAAATTAAAATATTGGAGCATGTTGGGATTAAGAAGAAGTATTTAAAGAGACAACTATAATAAATTAAGGATTCAATGATAATATTTTTGTTGATGTTTTACCAAGAATAATATGGAAATTTTTATAATTCATAAAAAAGGAGAAAAAGGAAATGATTCAGTTTCTTCAGTTGCTTCTTCAGAGCTAAAATTATAAGTAAAAGGAAGAGCATTTATTTTAATTATAATCAGAACACAGTATGGAATATTTTTGTTCATGTCTTACTCATAGCATCTTTTAAGAAATTCTCACATTAATTCTGGTTTCCCAAAATTTAGAAGTCAAAAAGGAAACCAAACATGGAGGATTTACCCATGAAAGTCTCAGCTGAAAAAATAACGACGGGTCTAGAGAGAACCTGATAAAGTATGTATTACTTTTTCAAATGTATGTGCCAAAATTTGATTAAAAGTGGTAGTCAAACCTAAAGAATGGAAGACTACCAAAAATAATTATCATGTAATTAGACCTCCTTTCTGTAGTTCAGCTTATCCCCCTCTTACTTAGAGTATTTTCTTAGGAAACTGAAAGCTATTTTTTCCCTTGTAAAGTCCTCCCTGCTAAACATTTGAGTGAAGTCAAGGGTCTGTGATGAGGGGAAGGGAAGTTTTCAATTTTTATTTTTTCCTTTTTGAATCATTTTAATTTTCTCTACATACTCAATTACCTCTTCTATAATTTTTCAATAAAAGTATTGATTGTCTAAGCAAGATGGTGGTAGCTTTTGTTTTCCCATCCCTCTCTGAAAATCTGTGTCTAAAAGCTTTTTTAAAAAGCTAATACATGTTGCGGTATCCAGGTGGCTCAGTGGGTTAAGCTTCCTACTCTCAGTTTCGTCGCAAGTCATGACCTCAGGGCCATGGGATGGAGCCCTACATCAGACTTTGTGCTCAGCAGAGAGTCAGCTTGGGAATTTCTCTCTCCCTTTCCCTCCGCCCCTTGCCCCACCTGCACACACTCTCTCCCTCTCTCTCTCCAAAATAAATAAATAAAATCTTAAAAATAAAGATAATATATGCTATACACACATGGAAGACCAAATGAGAAACAAAAGGTCATATATACATATAGTCAAACATTAAATAGAAGAGATCTTATATACATGTATGACTTTATATGTGTGGGTGGGCATGCATGTATGTATATCCAACATGTCTGGATCACCATGCACGAAAATGACAAAACAGAGTCATTCACAAAGTTAACCTATTTTTCCCTGTAGTGCCTGTCATGACATATCCTTTTTTATCTTGGGGCTCAAAATATGTCCACTCATCTTTCAATATTGAAGTTAATAAATTTCCAAACCCCCATTACTCAGATTGGAGAGACAAAACAGCACAGTGAGTTAAGAAAGCAAATTTTAGAGCTGACTTCTGCCCCTTACTAGAGACAGGACTTCAGGCAAGTCACTTAGTTTTTGATTTTGGTTTAGTGCTTTGGTTTCTCTTCTGTAGAGTGAAGAATATTTCCTACCTCTGGTTTTGGGTGTTGTGAGGATACCACGAGTTAATATAAGTAAAGCCCTTAGAAGAGTAAACTGCTATACAAACATTAGCTAAGATTAGCATTCTCCCTCCAGATGTTCCCAAGATTACCAGGGTGGTTTGCTCAGTCCAGTTCGACCAGATTGTTATTATCTATGGAAAGTCTGGTCAATCTGCTAAAGAAACGCATTTTCTCAGCTTTGCTGCTGTCACTATCACACAGTATCACCAACAAATATGGGCAGTCTTGGCAATAGAAGAAAAATTCATTGATTCGATAAATATGCGTTAAGTGCCTTCTATGGGCCAAGCATTCTCCTAAGCACTGAGAATACAATACTGAACAAAACCAAGCCACTGCTCTGGTGGGGTTTATATGTATTTTATTGACCTAGCTTATAGCCAAACCTCCACAACTTAGCAGTCTAAAACTGAGGTCACCAAGTAACTTGATTTCTCCCAAACTATTCTGAATTTTGAATGCTGTTGTAATGGGAAGATAAATGGTGTTCTGACAGTTCTTCCGCAAAAGGAATACCTTAAATTGCTTTAATGTCTATTGGAAATGCTTCATGTTACAAAACCAAGAAAAGAATATGACACGTACAACTGAGTATTTGCGTATGTGTGCGTGAACAAGTGTAGGGTCAGCAGTATGTGTTAAATGAAATCACACCTGCAAGCAGCAAAGTGAAAGAGACGTTCATTTAATTTGTCTATTATTTAAATTTAAACTTAAATCTTCTCATTCTGAATATCCACTCCCAGAAAACACCTTGAGAAAAAAAACACCTCGAAGCATTCAGGGATCAATGGAAAATGTTAATCAAAGTAAATATTTTGTAATCAACACTACACTCTTAAGCCTAACTGCAAATGTATAAGTATATAAGGTTTTTGCCCCCAGGAAATGTAAACATATTGCACTCTTTGTCCATGGCAGCTATCCTTGAAAAACTGATTCTACATGCCAGTGATGTAATTTCACAGAATTCAGGGAACAATGCTGATCAACAAACCTACCAGTTAAATTCTAGCCCGACCAAGTTGTTTTATAATTCCATCACCATAGAAAAAGGAAGAATAAAGAATATTGGTGCATAGCAGCCTTTCATCAAATTTGCATTCCTTGGAAGAAAACGTTTCAGTTTTATAGGAGAAAATCCCAACCAATGGACAAAGGGGTACCTACCTATCTGCTAAATTGAAAATCCCCTATGAGCACAACAGATGGAGATTACGCACATGCTTGTAGACTCTTGCAGTGTTTTCCCAAGTGAGATTACATTTCCCACTTGAAAAAGGGAGAAACACGGAACTGCATTCATCTGGAAAACGGTATGCTGTGATTAGGTACCTGCTACTGCCTCAAATGGGAACCACTTCAACCGGCGTTTGTTTATTCTGCACATCTCAAAACGGGCCTTTTTCATAATCCATACTCAATATTTCAGAAATCATTTGTTCTTATGGTGATAAATACTAGCACCTGAAACTCGAACTTATGCAAGGTTTACTGTTTTTGAACTCCACATTGACATGTCTATATAACATATATTCATTTATTCAAAATACACACTGATCACATGGTAGATACGCTCTACAGAGCAGTATGTAAGACGACTGTCAGCCTTACACTCAAGTGGTTTAAAATATTACAGGGTGGAAAGTAAATACACAAATAAACACCTAATTATAAATTCTGATGAGTGCTTTGAAAATAAGGAAGAGAAAGGAGACCCACTCCAAACTGTTTGGGCAGGGAAAGTTTCTAGAAAGAAGACTGAAAATGAGACCAGAAGACTAAGAAGCTTTTCAGTGAACTGGAGGACAAGAGCATGTATGGCGTCTTTGCTAGGAAACTACTGACTGATTTGTGGAACTAAAAGAGCTTTCGTTGAAGCTTGGTGAGAAATGGGGAGAATACTTCCAGAAGAAAATGAAGAGAGAAGTAGGAGACATTGGATGCTGGTCCCCGAGGCCAGTTGTTTTAATTCGGGGAATGACATTTTCAGATTTATGACATGAAACAATCACACCAGAGAGAGTTCTGAGAAGTAGACAAGAAGGGAGACCGATGGAAACAATGCCAGTGTATGCAAAAATGCTTTGAAAATCTTGGTTTTTTTTCTGCGGACAACTTTAGACATCTATCTTGAATTGGTTTCTATACGATTAGTAGAATAAAATTCATTTTCTTTGAAAAACTTGTGAATTGTTGTCAACAATAAACAAAAAACATTGTCTCTCCATATTTCAAGCATGCAATGAGCGTATATAGGTTGTTATGGGATCCTGACTGACATCGGCAACACTTCCATATGGGAGATGTTTTTCATGGGAACGTCGGGGATCATGGTTAATGGGCATGTGCTCATTCCAGAGTGGACTCCACTGCTCATCTCCACCTAATTTTTGTTTTTGTAGGAACCGGGGTTCAGTGTTGATAAATTTCTAGTTTTCTAAGATAAGCTAGAAATCTGGTTTTTGATGTGAAATCTTCCAATGTTTTATGTTGGTTCAATTTTTTAAAAAATATATTTATGTTAACTTCCAGACCTTGTCAGCAATTGAAGTTTTAACCATTTTAAGACTCATCTGGCTATTGTGGAGAGGTGAAGAGAGATGATTTCACATATACAAGGGAATTCGACTAAGCAACAAGATAATACACAAAGTACATTTCTAAAACTAAACTAGTCTAAGGAATCCTCAATATTTAAGTTTTCCCCAAATCTAAAAATATATATATATGCCTTTTCTATGAATGAATTCTATGAAAAATTTTGCAGGTAAGCATTCTTAAAAATGTGCTCTGTACCCAATCCCTTAAAATAGATATTAAATAATTCAGGATATTCAAATAATCATTTGTTCTTCATTCATTCATTCATTCATTCATTCAACAAATACAAGTGTTCAGCATTGTGTTTGGCACTGGCACAAAAAAGACACGAGATAAAATCCTTGTTCTCATAAGGCTTGCAGTCACTGGATGGGGGAGTTAAATAAATAGGTAGGTCCACACATTGCAGTGTACCTAATGCTTTTAAATGGGAAAGGAAATATATAGAAGGAACATATAACCCACACTTGGAACTGGAAAGTGGAAGAATGGACTAGAGAATGTTCTTTGTAGAAGTTCCTTACAGCAGAAAGATAAGTATGCATCACCTAGGTATGAATAAAGAATAAGCATGTTTAAAGGCCAAGTAACTGCAAAGAATAAAATGCTTTCAACAAATTGTTGAATGGCAAACAGAAATAGATCAACCATAAGAAAGAGGAATGCAGAGCATTAGTCAGACACAGAAGTACTAGCTACAAACAACAAGGCATTTGTGAACTAAGATCCTCCAGATAAGTAGCCATGAGAAACAGAGATACTCTTTCCAAACCAGCACTCCAGGCAACCACACATTTTAGAATTAAGAGAGTGCACAACAAGTTCTTCAAAGATTCCTGAAGCCAAGCATCAGCTTCTCATGCATGCTGTATAATAGGGAATACCGACTTTTTCAGGGACACCTTGCACAAAAAAAGCACAGCATCTTCCCTGGAAATGACCCAGAATTTAAATCAACCTGGAACAGCTATTTGGTAATCCCCACCACCCCAAAGATACTCAGTCCTATAAACTACCATCCATCTTTTATTGCAACTCTTAAGAATCCAGATCTCCCCCACAGGAACTCCCATAATTACTGTGACCAGTTACACACTATTATGTGATTTCTGTCTTCAAATGTTCTAGGAAATTCCCTTCTCAGTACTTACACTCGATTTCAGAGGGAAGAAGTGGCAGAAATAAATTAAAAAGCTAGTCATCCTTTGCTTATTTCTATAGGAGAGAATGATGTCAGGAAAGTCAAGATGCTATGGGAGTATGGTTAGATAGAGAATGAGGGAGAGAAGGACTGGGATGCCCACTGCAGAACGTTCTGGTGAGGCAGGGAATAAAGGAATGAGTAGCTAGATCCTGGGGAAGACAGCCCAGAAATGCAGTAAGTGGATAAAGGAAGAGTAAGTCTAGATAGAGCTGTGACATAGAGTTGATATATGCCCAGTGATTTCAATATCTACCAAGATGTATCCATTAAGAGTCTTTTTATTTATAAAACCCAATTTAAACTGACTTACACAAAGATTATTTATTTGTTCATATAACTGAAAGGTCCGAGGAGCTGTTGGCCTTCAGATACAGCAGGAGTTCAGAAGTTCAAATGATGTCATTGAAACCAGGTTTTTCTCTTTGCCCTGCCTTCTAGTTTGCCGGCTTCCATCACTAAGCACAACACATTGACTTTAGACAGCTTCGGGCTTACCCTGGTGCCAACAAGGTACTGAATCTGCTGTTCAGTTTTATGCCCTCATTTTAGTACTTTATCTTATGTTCTCATTTGACCTTTTTTTTTCAATTTTTGTATTGTGCAAAAATACACATTATATAAAATTTACCATTTTGACTATTTTTTAAGGTATGGTTCAGTGGTACTAAACACATTCACAATGTTGTGCCACTGTTCACCACTGTAGAGGCTGCAAAGTCCAAGATCAAGGTGCTGGCATATTAGGTATGTGGTGACACCCACTTCCTGATTCACGCACGGCCATCTTCTTCCTGTGTCCTGAATGTCAGAAGATGGGGGAGCTCTCTGGGGTCTCTTTTAAAAGGGTATTAATCTTATTCACAAGGGCTCCGCCTTTATGACCTAATCACCTTACAAAGGCCCATCTCCAAATACCATCACATTGGGGTGGATTTCAACATATAAATTTGGGGGGGCATACAAACATTCACTCTAAACTAAAATCAAAGTAAGACAATTATACTTTTTTTGTGTGAATAACAGGTAACTGAAAGAATGCACTAATGAAACCTATTAACTCATTAAAAATATAAAGATGTCAATTGAATAAATATCAGTTTACTAGGTAAAAACCTAGGATTTATTGAAAAAATATGTGCATAAGGAAGAAGTTATGAACAACTCTAATTTGAGAGAGTAGTTGATAGCAATGACTTTTGCATAATTCAGAACTAATAGGGCAAGGAATATTCATTGAAAATCAAGCCCATTAAATTTAGAGCAAACTAAAAGGAAATTATACTTACCTCAGTAAATAATAAATATAAGGAGCTCATTAGAAACTCAAGAAGTGGTAAACCTGAACATTTAAATGAACCTGAAAATATTTTCTTTAATTATGAACTGCAGAACCATTCAGTGAAACTGGCATGAATAGAACTTTAAGGATTTCATAGATGATAATTATACGCTCTCTTAATTTCATGTCCACCAATATCATGGTCATTATTTCACAAGGCAGCATATTTCATTATAGGAAAAAACTCTGACCGTTAGAAAGTCCTTCTTTCATTTGAACTAAAGCTTCTAGTTACTTCCATCCTACCTTAGAATCACTCAGGAGAAAAAAAAATTATACTCAGAATTAAAACCATTGATCTCTATGTGATCCAACGAATACAGACTAGAACAGAAATATGTCCGCCTTCTTTGTTCAGGATACATATCTTCTACTAATGCCCCCAAAATAAAAATTCATTAACTTTATTGACAACTTACTGTTACTGAATTCTTGCTGGATATTGATTGTCTTATAGCCAGCGTTCTTTTTCACTTCCTTGTACACTCTCCTCTCTACTGCTGAATAATCACCCCTCAACCCCTCACCCTCCTCACCTCCCGATATCCAGCTCCTAATCCCTGGAACCTTCGAGTGTTACCTCGTCTGACAACAGGGCCCTTGCCCTGTTATTAAATTAAAAATACTGAGATGGGGAGATAATCCTGGATTATCCAGGTTGACCCTAAACGTAATCGTGCATGTCCTTAGAAGAGGGAGGCAGAGGAAGTTTTGAAACACAAGAAGTCAGTGTGATGAAAGGAAACAGGAAGAGGGAAAAGGTGGTGTGATGCAGGCCCATGAACCAAGAAATAGGGATGTCCAGAAGCTGGAAAGGTCAAGGAAATGAACTTGTCCCTAAAATCTCTGGAGAGAGTATGGCCCTGCCAACACCTTGATTTCAGCCTGTCTCAGACTTCTGGCCTCCAGCGCTACGAAAGAATAATATACATTGTTTTAAACCACCAAGTGTTTGATAGTTTGTTACAACCACAGAAAACTAAAACACCTTCACTTTGGGAGGGGACAATCCCATGAAATTTGGAACATGGAAGAGAATCCAAGCCATTATTATCCTTCTAGCAGTAATGTCCAGGCACAGAGGATTTGGCAGTGGCTCCCGGGACCTTTCTATACCTCAGTTTTTCATGCTGAAGGCAGTGAGTTCTATTGGCAGTGGGCATCTGCAATTCCCACAAATTTCTGATTTCCTGAAACCTACCAACGGCTTTCCACTACTTCCACCACATCCTCAGCTCTCCCAAATGATCTTAAGCTCCTGAATTTAAACCCTTCCTAAAAATATAAAATAAAATAAACCCTTCCTGTTTGAAACACCTAGAGTGCTGTTTTCCTGACCAAACCTTCATTAATAACACCCAAGCTCTGAATGTCCTACAGCTTACTTGGAATAAACATAGAATATTTTGCTTCCAAAAATGGTACAAGGTTCTCATTTCTGTAAATTAGCAGTCATGGGAAGAGTTAAATGTTTTCCAAAGCAATATTAATAAATGTGCATAAAGAGAAAAGTATAATATTTAATATTGACTTATCCCCTCATTAATTCAACAAATATTTATTGAGTACCAGCTCTGTTGGAGAGGCTATATACAGTATTAGAGATGCAAAGATGAGCAAGCTAGGTATTATTCCTGCCAACAGAGTTGATAGTAAGAGGAGAAAAGTGCAAATATATAGGCAATTGAATAGAGAACAAGATTCTGTGAAAAGGTAAGTTCAAGGGGCTATAGAAGAATACAGCCTAACAGGATCAAGGAATGCTTCTTGAATGAAGTTACACCTGAGCCAAGATCAAAAGCATAATGGGAATTACTGAGGCATTATGTAAATGGAAGAAGAAATAATCCTTCTCTCCCCCACTTGGCCACATCTGCCGTTTGCCCCTCCTCTTCCGTCTATGAATCCCCACAGGACTCAAGCCAACTCCGACTTCTTTCCAACCGCACGGACACATAGAAAATCACACTGCAAGTAAAAGCAGATTATTATTGAAAGACAATGAGCATATCCTCCAGTTACGAGTTTCCAGAATAAGAATCTAGAAAACAGGGCAGTCATTTGAAGGGAGAGTTTAGCCGAACGCAGAGGACACTTCAAACATAGGAAATGGCTCCCACAGCGGCTGCTAGCTCGTGCTGCCGCTCTGGCAACTCTTGCAGTTATTTAGATTTGATGACTGGCCAGCATAGGACTTGCAAAATTTCCGAAACCAAATATCTTTATTCAGAATTCTGCAATTTACTATGGTTCTATTGTTTGGCTTGAGTACTTCACACACCTATTTCATTTACCAGGTCTCTCAAAGCATTTACTCATGAATCCTACTTTAATATATATATATATATATTTAAGTCAGTCAAACCTGAGTTTAGAGCTCAGTTCAGCACTTACTACATGCATAATCTGGGGCAAACTACTGAAATTACCTAATCTTTCATTATTCATCTGTAAAATGAATATAATGATATCTAACCTTGCATACAAATAATGCCTGTGAAATGCTCAGCTCAATTGCTGATCTGCATTCCCTACCCTTCCTTCCTTCCTTCCTTCCTTCTTTCGCTCCTTCTTTTAAGATAGTGCAGCATGTAATCATATTGCAATAATTATGTGCTGGCATCTTAGATATAAATTAAAACATTTTTTTCCAGCTTGAATACGAGCTTATAATCAGCAAAATCTCAAGACTTTAGATTTGAAATAATCTGTCAAATGGATCAAATAAGTGGGGGCACTCAGGCCCCAACTTGCCCTTCTTTCACCCTCAGAGGAATGTCTTCTCAGTTAACATGGTCCTCTTTTTTGAATTATTAATGGCAACTGGAAAAAATTCTTCCTGGTTAGATCAGTAAATCCAATTTTCTACTGCCCACTTCAAGCATTAAGTCAAGCTCCAAATAATGATAGCATTATATCAAAGTAATGGACAAAATAGTCTATATCATGCAAAATTAAAATGTGAATTAATTTCCAAAGAAAAAAATATTTTCAGTGATATTAGTTCTTTCATTCTTATTGCCTACTGGGAATGAAGAGAACTGCTCTCAAGTCATGTGATGGATTGGTCCCAGAACAAGCAGTAAGAACTAATTCACCAATTAAGTTTTAAAAAATCCAAGGAACTGAGCACATGTCTAATAAAAAGAACATGGATCCCTGAAGGGAAGAAGAAGAAAGAGAAGGAGGAGGAGGAGGAGGAGGAGGAAGAGCAGGAGCAGGAAGGCACTGGATCACAAAAAAAAGGCTATGTGGCCTAATGAATGAAACATTGCATTGAGTATAGGAGGAATTGTGCTCAATTACCACGTGATACTGAATTAGACATGTGATGCTCATGTTCCAGGATCTGAACAGTACAATGGAATATAAGTGACTCATCAAGAAATACTTAAGCCTACTCTGATATTTTATTGATGCTATAAAAATGGAATAATCTGCATTTTCTTAGCCTACTTTGTTTTAGGAGGATTTATCATTATTACTCACAGATTATGAAAACCCAGCAGGCAAGAACTACCCCTTTTCCAATTTTGTGCCCTGACAGCTGTCCTAGAAAAATGTTTTAAACAAAACATATGTATGTCACATGGAATGGAATCAAAAGCCAGAGACAATTGCATGACTCTTAGCACTTTATTAAATGATATAAGTTTTTGCCACTTGTCCATGCATTGGGACAATTATCTGGACAATGCATTTGTCCAGGAAAAAAATTTTTTTTAAGTTTGGAAGGTATTTATTTTCTTTAAACAAGGTCATAAGTAACAAGAAACAGAGTAGGTCTCATATTCCAGACTGTGCAGGAGATCAGGGATGGGAAGTCATTTTCTGGAAAGTTGGAGGGAGCCTCACATCACCTAAGACAGTCACAGAAAAGATGGGCTTCAGGAGACTGCCCTTGGAAATGGCATATATAGGCAGCAGGGGAGGGAGGGCGCAGGGCTGTGATGAGGGAGGGTGGATGAGGGAAGTTGCTGGAGAGTGACACGGAAACCACAAAAAGGAAACGACATAAAGAACGTGAAATATAAACACTATAGCTATTCAGTATTAGGATCATTCCCTCAAATGTTGGGCTGGGGAAATCAGCAACCTATTGGATTCCTTAAAAGCAGCTACTCTACTCTAGTTACCATGAGATATGCATTTCCCAAGGTCAACTAAAAAGCCAGGATGAACCATTAGCATCTTTTTCTCCACATTAATATCATTCAGTATTTCAGATTCAGAAAAGGAGGTATATGCACCAGGTTTCAGACAGGTTTGATGCTTTCGGCTACCAAAAGATAGAAACTATTTTTAAGATATGTAAGAACAGAGCTTTAGCTGGGAGAGGGGGTTGTTCGTTCTGTTTTGGTTTAGTTTTTTATGTGACTATCTCCTTCACTCTAGCCAGAATTCCTCGAAAGTAGTGGCTTTGCTATAGGCATCTTTGTTTTTGCAGTTCTGACCATAGCACCTGGCTTACCAAAGAAATTCAATATAGGTGAGATATAAGGGATGGGGAGGAAGATGGATGGATAAGTAAATATTCATGGATGAGTTGTGGCAATGACAGGTACTTAGAAATATCCTTTTTTTAAGAGAAATGACTTACATTCTTAAGTTCCCAGGCAAACTTTCTTGAAGCATGGAAATTCCTAAGAGATTTCCCTTACTGGAAGATGGAGAGGTTTCTGCTATGCAGACTAAGCTACAGAATACCTTAGAGCCAGAGCATTAACCTAAATACCAGAACCCTAAAGCACTGAAATGAAGGGACTAGAATATAGTGAGTATAGAATCTTTGAAAATGAACTAAAAAATAGCACTGGAGTTTTATCAAGGTTAAGTGCAAAGTAATTCAATTACAAATCTGAAGTATAAATAGCAACATTAAGACCTCTGACTTGGGGCCCCTCCCTTCACCAAGTGCCATCAAGTCCTCCCTCCCATGAGAAAAGCAGGGTGTTTAGGTTTAGTAATTGTCCTTATCTGGAAAACACATGGCTTAGGTTTCCTATCCTAAAAGATTTAGTCTCATTTTAGCTTGGAAAAATCCTTCCTAGAAAAATAAATAGGCAACTAAATCCTCAATGTCTCTTATGAAAAGAGAAAATACAGAAATACATTTGTTCTTTAATTCTGATTAATTGAAAAGGGAATAACATAAAACTTTACGCTTTTAAAGCACAAAATCACCAAGTTTCACTAAAGGGGAGACTATTCGGGTCTTCACACACGCGTTTAAGTATTCACTGTCACGTGATCACTACCCCTAACCACACTGCATGTGTCACTTAGATCCATCTTGCTTAACCTTGCCAACTAATTATGGTTACACACCAGAGACAATGAAGGAAGGAAATTATTCTAAAGAGCTAATCAAAATATAAAAGCTACATGTCATTAAAAATGCAAAATTAACACACAAATAGCTATTCTTAGAGTTGGAAAAAAAATTGTTCTAAAGATAGTCATTTGATTCACATTTCAAAGAAATATTGCCGTGACCGTAGGAATGTCAGTTAAGGGACGTCTGTGACTGTAACACAAAGCAAAACCATGCTTTTCTTAGGTGTAATGAATTATGGATCAATCTGTAAGATAACTATTTGAATGAATTTATTTCTTATCAACAGAAAGCGGCTTCTCTTCCTTTAGAACCCTGCCATTCCATCCTGAAACTTTTTCAGGAGCTCATTGTCATTTGGGTTTTTACTTGTTTGTTACAGAGACACATTTTTAAGAATTATTTTCTCTTAATAGTGAGCATAATCACTTTCCCTCTTATTTCAATGGCTGAAATATGTTCTTCTGTTGGTAAATGTGGCTCAGGAAAATGACTGACCTTTTCAAACGAAATTTATAATTTCAGAAATGTAAAACTTAACATTCTTTAGTAACCCAATATTAAAATACATTTAGGTTGATCTATAAAATGCTCTGATTTCAACTATTCTTCTTTGAATGTGCAATAGAGAAACATTAACAATGCGTGTGGTTTAGAAAAATTCATTTATATAGCTGTTTGCCATGTCATGATGTATTTTAAACAAAAGAGGTACAGACAAAGGTATTGATTTTAGGGACTTAACTAAATAAACAGTATGTAAATTGGGTCTTTTTCTATAAAATTAGATCAGGACACACATATTACACTGCCTTTTTCTATAAGAATGACAGCTATTGAATTTGGCAGACATTGGAATTTGGTTAAAGAGTTACAGACCTTTGATCTTTGGATTACAATTAAATGAAACCATTGTAAAAGGACAGTGGTGGGCCAGCCAATTCCTCAAGCACAGCACAGCAGCCAGGAGGCGATACCCGCTTAGTGCTGTCAAGAAATCGGCTGTGTTGGGTTCTGAGCCCCATGCCTGCTGCTAAATGATGAGGATGGTGATGAGCTCCTCATTAGAATACACGGTAATACCTTGACAACACAAGTCGGTATTTTTCCTCCCCTTTAGTTTTGATCATATACCCATCCTGATCTAGTGCACTTCCAAGTGATGGTGTGATACCCGGGGAACAGTGGGCTCATTTATATACATTTTTCTCAAGACTCTATGGGGGGTTATTTTTAAAGCCAGTAGAGAGAAACACAGAATCTCGGGTTCAAATTCATTGGAGTTTTAAGGAAAATGAACAGAGGGAAGGAACTTAACGTGAACGTAGCTCTCCTTACTTCCTCATTTGTAGGAATGTTTGTTTCGTTCTGTTTGTTTGTTGTTGTTGTTGTTGTTGTTTTGTCTTTATTTTCTTTTCCTTCTCTTTCTTGCTCTTTTTTTTTAATAACACTTTCCTAATCAACCTGGCTGTTAATAAATTAACTTTCACAGTCATACCCAAAGGAGTCATTCCCTTCAAGTCTTTGCTTTTTAAGCTAAATTCTCCAAGTTACAAATAATGCCATTACGCCATAATGACAACATTTGACCACTATTTTTAAAAAGAGATTTATTGATAACCTTTTGAATAAGGGGATTGCTCTGCCCCCAAGTTCCCTATTAATTCACATTCTTCGTCTATAATTATTCCTAATTCTAGCAAGAAGTACCCTAATAACCAGACAATAAACCGTGACTTAGCAAGTTTTCTTCATCTAAAATTATATATTCATAGCAACAAATAGGCAAGTTAGCTCTCTCTTAGGTCTTTTTATCCAGCCCACCAGATCTGTGTTCTTTTTTTTTTTTTTTTTTTTTAAACCTTCTTTGTTATGTCATTCCTCAGACAGAGCTCAGGCTGTTTCCTGTCACCCACTGGAGCAAACTGCTCAACAGAAAGCACAGTTGGACAGCCCTTAATTAGTGCTACTTGGGATAGTCAGTGTGTGAGCTTGTGTCAGCATCTCACTTAAACAGGAATAGAGCAGTGAGAATCAGCTGACAGTTTGAGATGCAAGACACCGGGTCTTCCACTTCCACCTACAGTCATAGATTGCATGCTGCACGCCTGTGAATGGTATGAAAAATGTTGGAAATAATGTTCTGTATGTAAATTGGAGTCAAATTATTCCATCACATCTTACAGGGTGTTTATTTCTTTAAGTGATCCGGTACATGTTCTCCATCAAAATGGAATTCGCACAAGAAATAAAATAAATTCTGAAATCACTTGCTTACAACAAATTCCTAAAAATTAATCAGGCAGACCTGCCACAGTTTTTTAATATTAAAAAAAAAAAGCAGAGACTAGCACTTTATAATTAGTTAAATGGAGCAATGGAAGGCAATTAAAATCAACTGAACAATAGCCTCAGGATTTGCATTTTATTTTGCATTGGTATCAAAAGTGCTAAAATGATCATTGATTATGATGATATCATCTATGTATCCTAAATAGAAATCAAATTGTATCCAGGTAGACTAGACAACTAACATACTTCTTAGCCAAAATCTGAGCTTTATCAACTTAAACTTTTCATATCCGTGAACAGAAAGAACGATTTACAGCTTGACAAATATCTTGCGGGATAAAAACCCGAAAACAGAACTCTACCATCTGCTTGCACCCCTCAAGTTAAGATGACCAGCTACTTCGATATTTTATTACAGTTTCATCTCAACAGCCCAACCCAAAATTTGAAACAGAATTTGGTTCAGTTCTGTGATGGTGGTATTTTCTTTGTTGTAGAACAGACACTGTTTAGTCTGGGTGAAAAATGAGATCAATATATTCTAAACCTGTAACTTATTATAAACATAACCTCCCCCAAAAGTGTTTTAAATTAATATTTTTCTAGTGGCTAATAGAGTCCCTTTAGGTTAACCGTGAAGGGAGTCTACCGTGCATGTTTTCAGAAGGTAAACAGCCACCACTTCCTTTTATTTTTTTTCTTTTTTTTAAATTCCTCCAGAAGGTAGCTATTGTACTTTATACAGTAGACATTTTTAGAAACTGTTTCTGCTTTTTGCTGTTGCAGTTCAGCAGTAGGATGGCGTTTCGGGGCTAGTGGCAGTACAGCCTTCTTTATAAGGATGAATGAAGATGAAAAGCAAGACAAATAGAAGCGAATGAGACACTGCTTTATGTGATTCATGATAGCTTGCCGTAAGCCTGTTAGCCTCTGCCTGGCTTTCCTCCCCGAGAAAATAATGGATAGTTACAATGTGTATAGTGACACTGTCAAACCATCAGGAATTGCTGATTATAGTGCTAAATATTGATCTCTGCTTCACATGTGTCAAAATTCTTTCTTCCCTTAATTAGAACTTCCCTAAGCACCATACAAGAACAAACTGAATATATCAGATCTCTGTGAAAGGGAGTGTGATACTAGCATATAATTGTGACCTCTTGTCTTCTCCTTTTCTCTTGAGTTCCGAGATGACTTCGGCTGTCTCTCCTGCCCTTCCCAGCCCATGTGATCATCATGCTCATTCTTCCCAATCTAACCATAGGAAGATTTCTCCCAGCCTCTGCTTTTCATCATTCTGAACCACTAGGGTAGTAGTCAGATGGCAGTGAGACTTAAAGTGCCAGAAGGTGCCTTTTTCTATTTGTTTGTTTCATGGTACACCGCACCAGGCAATGACCTGTGGCAAGAAAGTCATACAAAACGGAGACAGGTTCACCCAATCAAAGGGAGCTTTAAAATTAATACAGATCCCTTCATTTCTTCATGTGAGATCTGGGAAGGGCAATTTCAGGGTGCCATAGTCTTCCTGATTATCAGTCCCACTCGCTTTAAAAATATTTTTAAGAAACTTTTGTTATGGAAAGAATCCCTTTTTAGCTTCAAATTCCACCATCAACTGAAGCAGGGTAAAGCTCCCTACTAATTTGATATTACTATTCAATCAACTTCCATATTCTGTACTCTAGCAGTAATGCAATATAATGAAAGGTTGTGATATATGGTTTCAATTTGCACTGCAAACTGAACACTTAACTCATTTATCTTAGTTTACCTGTAATATATTGTTATTTTTTAATCACGACACCATGGTACATTTGCCTTTAGTTTGATGTGCTTGATAAAATCAATATTTCATTAAAAGATTTTCAAAAATTGTTTACTTCAAACACAGAGCCAGACCAGTTTGGCAGCCAGTTTCCTAGAAGCACTGCCCGGCCGATTCTGTGAGCACCCCTTGCCCCACAAATACCTGGTGTGGAGGGTCGCCATCCGCAGTCGCCTCCCTGGGACACTGGCAAGGTCCTCACTCACCATAAGGGTTTTCCAGGGGCAATAAATGGCCAATTCCATTTTTGACCTTTGCATGGTACAATAAACCTGTAAGAGGATGATGAAGGGACGATAATATTAAGCTCCCCACTTTTTTTTAAAAACAATTCCGACAGGCATCTCTGTCCCGTGCCGAGAAACCTCCAAGTGTCCCGCGTGAACGCAGGTCCCCTCCCATTGCTGCCCTGGTCACCTGGCTACCTCTCACTGCAGGTGCTCTGCATCACTGGTAATGATCAGGTTAGCAAAGTGCAGGGAACTGAACTTTAAATAGGGCTGAAGAGCCTCAGACCACAATGGAGAGGGGCCAGCATTTCTAATATGCTGGTGCACAATGGTGACCCTGAATGCTCGTCTTAACGTGGCATAGTTTGCCAGTAGAGCTGCTTACATGAGAAATGTTAACTAATGGCAACCGTCAACTTTTTCTCCCTTAGCTTAGGGATGTGGGAAGAAAAATGATCATTGGGCTGTCTGGTTAAAACACACATTACCCATTTTCTTGAAGCCATTCGGCTCACAGAAATCACGCTTTTGCCTGTTTTCCCTGCCGTGTTACACATAAAATATAAATTTATCACTATAAATCAATATCCAGCTATCTTCACAGGCTGCATTTATGCCCTTTGGAGATAGATGTAGCATATGATAACTGAAGCCAATATAACATCTCTAGATAGATATTTGCCTATTATATAAATACAAGGAATGTGGTGAAATACAAGCTTATATTTGTAGATTTAAACAAGTTTGTCCGGTAAGATTAGGAAAGTAGAAAATGGTCATGGATAAAAGTACATATATTCGTTGAACTGTGTTCCTTCTACTTGAAGGTGACAACAATTTTGTAAATACCAGAGACTGATGAGTCCATTGACAATTACATGCAGAGCCCTCCATCAGAAACAATCATGGGCTGAAATGACTAAATAGCCTTCTCCTTCGGTAATAATTGGATGGAACAGGATTTGCAAGGGCAGGTGTGCATAATACCTTATAGCCAATAGCATCTAAGGATGACCGGCTTTTCTGTAATATCATCCCAACTGTGTATCACCCAAAATCTGGAATAAATTAGTCATCCTTCTATCTGCAAGAAATATTCATGACAATTCACAGCTGAGGCAGACAGGATATGGTCAATAAAGAGTCTACTAGTCTTTATGTCCTACTTATGTCCTTCCCATGAATCTGAACCAAAAGAAGTAATAAATAAGTGGCACATATGAAGAGTACCTTTAAATAAGCAAGTGAGCCTTCTTCAGCAACAAGCAACATTCTCTGGATATCAAAAATAATAACTGGTTTTGCGGCAATACAGCATGGAAACACGAGGGTATAAGATATACTGTACTTTAAGCTCTGTTTGATGAATCTGAGCACAGTTCCTGGGGGATAGATTACTTTAAACCATGCTCTTTTACTTTCTAATCCTGACTTGATTTGATTTGTACTTTAATACAGCTGCCTGGCAATTCAACAGCAAATAGAGACTATTTATGTAATCAGATTGTAAGTAGTGGGACAAGAAGAAACTCTCTAGAACCTTTTTGGAAAATAGTTTGTTGTACTTTTTATTTATTGAACAGCAGGGCTCCGGGCTTTCCAGTGCTCATTATAATTGGTTTTCTGCTTGAACTTTCAAAAACTGTCATGTCAATACTCAAACAGAATTTTTTTGCTTACTATATGGCTGTGGGCTCTATTTTCTCATGTGCAACTTGACAAAGTTTCTTGTAATACCTCAGAGGCAAAGTTCTAGAGTTTCGTTTGCTATTTAAGAAAACCGGGTATCTGAGGGCTTTAGTGTTTTGCACACTTGTGTTCCTATTTTGCAATTAAATGCCTTAGTCTAATATCTGTTTCCTTTTGTGCCTACCTCTGCCTATTCACGTGTCTCCATTGTTCTGTGGAAGGAGTTCCTCTGCTTTTGTTTTGCCAGCCACCAATAGGCTCTGAATCCCACTACCTTGAGGCACCCTCACGTGGACGTAAGGTTGTTTTTCCATTGATGTGTTCATAATCACACTTCATATGTTAATTACCGCTTGATAAAAAAAAAAAATCGCCCTTTCCCATAAGTGTCATTTCCTGTGCCACTACTGAAAGTGCAAATGAATTTCATATTCCCCAAACCTGCTTCCTTCGGAAGCTCTAAAAACTCACCCAACCACTTATGCACAACGAGAACCTCAAAATGAATCTATGACAAAGGAAAAATTTGTCCAAACTGAAAATGAATTTTTAAACTCCGTCCCTGGGAACAACCTCTTCATATGAATATGAATATGAATATTTTCAAAGAGGTTAGTCCTGTCATATTCTACTTTTTAACTAGCTTGAGGTCACTCGATTATTTGTAATAATTTCTATGTGGCCAGAACAGAGATAATTGCAAGACAAAGGGTTTGTGCTGGAAATCAGTGCTCTGTATCTCATCTCATTTCTTTTCTCTCTACAATTTCATCCTATTTAAAGCAATCATCTCTTAGAAACTATGCAATGAGCGCATATTTTCTCTTCATGTTAATAATGCAGGACTAAAATTAAATAAATGAAGACCACTGAATCACATCACAATTCGGTAACAACTTTTCAAAGTACTGAAACAGTCTTCACTCGGACTGGATGATAGCATTGCAGGCAGAAGTTGTCCTGGTTCAATGTTTCTCTCAATTACGTGATGGGTTTCCTTAAAGAATATTTCAAGAGAGACACTGGGCTATAAAACTCAAACTTTGCATTCGTTTGGGTCCCATCATATCCGAATTTGGTCGTGGCAGTCGTTAAACGTGTGATTATGGAGCTGAAAACCATTTTTCTCTCAAAAGCCAACCAGGTGCTACCTTTTCAAAATCCAAACGCTCACTGACAAAGCAGCCATCCACAAACACAAGCTTGACTTTAAACTCAGGCAAAGAGAAATGCATCTGCAAGGAAAAATATGCGTCATTGAAATGCCATAGCTGCCGCTCAGATTTGCAGCCATATTCTCAAGTGCGATCCCGAGGAAGCTGGCAGGGATGCAAGCTGGGGGTCACCTCTACAGCACACTTGTGCTCTTTTCACCCCTGCACCAGGAAAAATGGGCCCCGCCAGGGTTAGATGGATCCTTATGCACCTTATGGGGTACATTGGGGCCGTTTAGTACCGTGCATTCTGAACTTCTCATATTCGGCATCCAGAAAAAGATTTCCACCACGTCATGGGTGGAAACTGGGTTGGAACGAAGGATAAAAAGGTAGTTCAGTATAACAAGGGTGTGAGGGGGAATGAAAAATATTGCAGAAGTTTAAGAAATGGAAAAACAGCTGACAGTGCTTACTTGAAACAATAATCGGCACGGAGGCTCTTACTGGACTCTATTCTTTATTTCAAATATTTAACTGGAGTGGATTTGTATATTTATACAATCAGATCTGTGAAGGTAGTCATGTTTAACCACAGAGTATGACTTGCAGCTTGATCCTGGAAATATAAGTTTGCTGTGCTAGAGCACAGGTTTAAGGTGACTATCAGAATCAAATAAAAATATGAAATCCATTACATTCTTAGGGTAAAACTCGTTCCCTGGAACTCAAATAGGAAATTGCTTGTGGATGGCAGCTTTTTACTTTCATAATTTTATATCCACATGCTTCCCTATACGAGTGAATATATAATTTTTGTTACATGCAAACTGAAAAAAAAATCTATCTTAATTCTTTGAAAAAACATTTTGGAAGATATATACATGCTTATTCATATACACATATATGCATTTGTATATATCTATAAACTAACAAATCCAGTCTGCTGATTATTAATAAAGAATTCATCTTGTATTTTCCGTATGGAATATGCTCAGCTCTTTTAAGAAACTGTATGATTGTATTATCTATTCTATTATCTGTTTTACCACCAGACGGGGGGTGGGGGGGTGGACGAGTGCATTTGTTTCATCGTATAGAACAACCAGCTGGGATTTGCTGTCCCTGTACACTAAACTCAGAAGACAGATCTTATTCTCTCTCTTTAGCTCCCAAAACTACATCAAGGCTACTCTTTTAGTCAACTTGGAAATTTATATACTATACACTAACCCTCCTTTAATATCCTCTCCCTCTTTCCTCTGGGCATTTATTGCTGTTCTTTCTAGTTCAGTAACCAGTGAGCAGAAGGTTCATTAAAACTAATTGAATTGGAAACTTGTCTGCCCTGGGAAATATTAACTCTTTGTTGTTATCTGTAGGAAATTCCTTTTGTTATATTCCTTTGAATTGAATTATTGGCTCTTCATGTTACAAGCGCCGTGTTAAAAGTGATTTCCATCTTTTTGATGGTCTAGACAGCAAGTTGCAGGAAAATGTCCTTATATTGGATTGGATTTTACAAAATAAAGCGGCGTTTTATTCAGTGATGTAAACAAACAGCAGTATGGCACACTGTTCAGAACTGGAACAATGTTACCTTGTTAACTCTTGTAGTTCTCCCCATTGCTGGAAATCAAAAAAGAAAAAAAAAAAAGAGGCTTCTCTTATGGGTCATTCTCACTTGGTAACACAAATAACACAACTGCAGGTTAGCAAGTCAATGTTAGCAGAATATAGATTCTCACAGAACGTTCATCCCACAACTGCTGCCATTCTACCCATGTGGAAAAAAAATGTCAAAATGAGAAGATTATAATTATTCTTAATGATATAGGGAAACTCACTTTAACTGGTCACTTGTAATCATTTGGAAAGGGTGTTGAAAAAAATACGTTTGAAATAAGGGTTTAGGAGCCTATGTGTGTCCTGGAATTGTTTAGAGCAGAGAAATATTGACAAAATTGGGAACATTTGATAAGAGTCACAGTGGTAGGTTTTTGCCAGCTTTAAAAATCAATTGAAAATAACAGGCAACCCACTGTTGCTAATAAAAGTAAATATTTATGACTGATTTGACTGTGCTTCAATACCAGTCAATCACTTTCTAAAGAATCTTTGCAATTCATTAACCTCTTTTTACTGGTCTTGTCCCTGTTGGTATTAGCCATTAAAAAAGAATAAGGGAGGGGGTTTTGATTTTTCTGTTCTCATCATTCATAGCTTATTTGTTCCTTCCCTTCATTCCCATACATTGCGGCTAAATTGATTGTCTGTTTAGTCATATGAATGATAAAGTAGCGGTGCCAGCAAGATTGAAAGCCTCCATTAATTTCTGAGGAAGGTGAGTTCCTCTGCTTCAACCACAACTGAAAACAAACCTACTTCTCCGGGTGTCTTCTCTCACTAATAATTCCTGGGGTGATAGAGTCTGTGTAACTGTCAGACTTCCTTTTTGGACTTCTCCCTGGGCAAACTTTAAAAAAAACAAAACGACAACAACAACAAAACCCCCCAGATATTTATTAATATCATCTCAACACTGTCTGTCCTTCTATGTTTTCAGCCTGGCTGTGATCTATATGTGCAAAAAGCTACCATCTGCAAATTTTTATTTAAACATTAAAAACAATACTTAAGTTGTATTTTTTTTAAGATGCTACCGAATTCCATTCATTCAGCAACCCACATACGCAAAGGTAAATCTTTCATGGAGTGAGACATCTTCCTTTATTAAAAGTGCTTTTTTAGAGCTCTTCCATGACACAGTTTTAGATTTCTGAGATCTGTGTTTAAAAATAATAGCACTACACCTTACTGATTTTTTTACTTCTTAAAATATTCATAAAATCATAACCATCTAAAATTATCTATAGCAACTGTGTTTCCTTACAGAGGTATTCTGTGATGTATTACAGTGCTACTTTAAGTTGCTTTAATTGCTGCTGTAAGTACATATTTTGTCACTGAATTAACAGACTGAGCAGAAGTGTAAAACCTGCATAACTTACCAGTATGTGTAAGTCAAAGCCACCTCTAGGTAGCCTTAAATTATAATCCTCTATGGAGATCGATTTTTTAAACTCTTACAATGGTATGTGGGTTTTATCTCCCCCCTTATTTCCTTGGGACTTTGTTTATAATGACAGCTGACATTTACTGAGCCATAAGGCTTGTGTGGCAGGTACTGGGTTTTAAAAAGGGAACCTCAATGTAATTTCTTGTACTTATTCCTCCCAATGACTCCATGAGGAAGATCCCATTTTAACTGCAATTTCTCAGATGAGAAAACTAAGGCAGCTACAGAGTAAATAATCTTTCCAAAATCACATGCATGTTAAGCAATAAAAGCTGAATTTTGTGGGGTGCCTGGGTAGCTCAGGCAGGTAAAGTGTCTGCCTTCGGCTCAGGCCATGATCTCAGTGTCCTGGGATTGAGGCCCAAGTTGGGGTCCCTCCTCAGCACGAAGTCTGCTTCTCCCTCTGCCCCTCCCAACCCCTACCCCACCCCCACTCCTGCTCTTGCTCTGTAAGTAAATAAATAATTTTTTTTAACTGAATCTGCACAACATTCTGAAGCCAGAGCCCGTGTTCTAAATGCTATCCCTCACCTCTGTTAGACCATTCAGCCTGGTCTGCCCTGCACAGGAAATTCTTGTAGAGCTTCCTGTTTCCCCATCCCAGATGATAACATCCCCCAGACACTGGAATATCTAATTCACCTATGAGCCCTAACTCTGCCTCAGCTTGGCCCTTTGTGTGTGGCGGGTGCTATTGAATTGCCAGAATGTACATACTATATAGGAACAAATTCTAATTATTTAGAATTCCTCATTTTCTTCCTTTGTAAAGGCTCCAGGGACTATATGAAAAATAATGCTATAGAGGCTAGTTTCAGAGAAAGAAGTAGAAATACACACACACACTCACACACACACACACACACACACACACACACACACACAAACACACACCAACACACAGGATGGGTGTAAGGAGTGTGGCATAGTCAGCAATACAGAAAGCAGGATTTGGAAGCCCTGTCCCAAGCCTACCCAGCTACCTTCATATTTAGGGTTCTGAGTGTGGCCTGTGGCTTAACATCTGAGAAGGTACCACACTGGCACTTCAGTGTCCCATGTAAGCCAAGGTGTCTGAAAGCCTCTTCATCAGCCTCTCGATGGAGGGTCAACACCATTGAAGTCAATTATTAATGGAACGTGTCCCGATTTTCTGGCCTTAGATGGTAGCATTTTGTCCCCGGCAGTCCCAAGTTTGGAAACCTCCTGTCCATGGACTGGCATTTAAGTCCCCTTCAGTAGAGAAGACTAACCTTCAATTGTTCTCGATAATGGATGCATTGTCTTCTCATGCTTTGGCTAGAGTACAGCAGGGTCATTTGTGCAGCAGAGAATCCATAGCATGCATTCTAGGAAACTGGATGAAGAGATGACTTCAAGGAAAGTAATACAACTACCCGTAACACAAGGGCATTCGTGGCAAGAATGGAAAGAAGGGAGTGTAACTTCCTCACAGACAAACCAAAAGCAGAAAGTCCATGGTTTTATTTGGTAGGCTTTACTTATCTTTCCAAATTTTATCCACTCCATAAAAAAAGAAATATGATTTCCTCAAAGGTGACTTTTGAAAATGGGTACCAGACTCCTCAAAGGATGTAAATGGCAGACAGGGGCTAAGCACTAGAAAAATGTTCTACTGTGAAGCCACAGCTTCTCACCCACTGTACTTGGGGAAAGAAGAGTGCCCCAAGAGCAGATATGGTAAATGCAAGAGGCCTGGGTATTCTGGTATTCCATTAAGGATTAGAATGTTAACCAACTTTTTCTATGCTGGCTCTTTCAAAATGGGTGTTAAAAATGAGTATAAAATAATCATTAAATTAAAAGAATCACATACTGTGCTGAGGTTTAATATTCTCTTCAGTGTTAAATTATTATCTCTTGTTACTTTAAGTGCATGTTTTTAGTAACTTATAGATGTTTCAATGTTTATATTAAGAAATTAATAATATTTGACATCTTGAGGGAAATGTAATAAGTTCACAAAAGTTATACAATTTTGTTTATTTTAGCACTGAAATATTTTACTGGGGAATATATCCATAGACACATTATTTACCTAAAAGACTGACAATTTTTCTCCACACTAAAAATCTATCATAACTCTCTTTGACAATGTTGACAAAATACCCTTGAGAAGAGCAACGCAGTAGGTGGGTAAATTTTTACATTGGGAATAAGGATCGGGGGGGAGGGAGCCCAAAGCAGCAAAACCAATCTGTTGATGACAAAAGGTTCCACTGAGATTGCCTACTCATAAGATGTTAGCAACTCTACAAAGAAGTTGACTTTCATTTGGCAAGTGCCCTCCAGGGAACAGTTTTGCATCAGGCAAGATTACAAAAGTGTTGAGGTCCCGGTAATAGTTATCTTGAGCATGATTTCTAACACTTTAGAAATCCTAGGTCAGATGCTTCCACCTTCCAGTCTATTCATCCTTGCATACAAGCCCGGAGAAGGCTACCTACGCGCATACTCTGAGAAACAAATAACCATGAGTTTCACAGGATTCTACCTGATGCCTGTCTTCCTTCTCCACCATGTTGGAATCACTAAAGTCACTCATTAATGTAGGCTCACAAGTTGCTCTTGTATTTACCCTATTTTTTTTTAGACACAATGCTCTTTAAGTGGAATCCAGTTTTTAATTCATAGTTCACGATTGTTTTCAAAATAGTAGCAAAGAACACTTATATCCCAAAAGTGTTTTGCTAAGAAGTTTTAAAAATGAATGACAGGAGATAATTTATATATTTAAAGATATTTAAATTATTTTGAAACATGCCTGCATTGATGCTTGAATATTTAGAAATGATAGGTGTTACCAAATTAAAAATTTTGTGACCTACATGTTAAACCAATTAATAATGATTCCCCCAATGTCAGTCACTAACTCAGATGCCTTATATTGAAACCCTGAAGAGGATTTAAAAACATATCTTTAGGGAAGTCATCTAACATCTTTGGATCTTAGTTTTCTCTTCCGAAAATGAAATGACTGAATGACTTGATCTCTTTAAATCCCTCACAATCCCAAACACTTTGACATAAATTTCCACAGAGGAGGAAGGAGGAGGACTTGAGCTACCAAGTGGGCAGGTAAAAAGGGAAGACTGGAAAGGTCACTGACGACAAAATTCATAATTTGGTGCTAAGAGTTGGCCTGGTGAGCAGTGCTGAAAACTGGTAAATGTTCCGAGCTTATCTTCAAGATTAGGAGCCAGAGTCAATCAAAAAGATTAATTTTTGTAGTTTGAAGGCCCCTAAAAAAGACTAGAAATTCAACCCACTGATCCTGAGACTCCCTGTTGCCCTATGATGGTATTTGTCTCAGAGGAGGGGCCAACGCCTGACCTTTTGTGGAGGAATCCTCCCTGTGTGCCTCTCTCTTACAGCCAGAGTACAGCCTTTGAATTTCAGGAGGAATGGGACCTCTGGCCTTAACCGAGACACCCTGAGAGCCCAGCCACAGATTTCTGCAGCATGCAGCAACTTCTCACACAGAGAGTAAGCCCCTTGCTAATACCTCTTGGTACATGGCAGGAGCAAACTTGGTTTGAAATGTTTACAAAAGGGTAACTTCCTTTTAATCCCTCTTATCCCTTTCAACTCCTAATATGGAAGTAAAGAACCTGGTGTTTGTGAGGTTCACTCAGGTAGTAATAGAAATACGGTAGCACATCAATCCATTCATAGATCTATTGGAGAAATTTGTATGACCTTTAACTCCTGGGGAGATTTTTGCCAAAGCCAAAGTCATCTAGAATTTCTCTCTTAAATGTGTTTCACAGAGGTAATCTTGTTTTTCCCTCTCCTTCTCTTAACCTGCCAGAGACTTTGCTGTTTGGATCATCTTTCTCAAATGTTAGGTGCTTCCTTTGATTTCCTTGAGAGGGAAGATGGACATTACAATAAAAAATCATGTTCAGGAGAATTCTTCTTTAATACATTTTGGTGGGTTCTAGAGAATTTACTCTCTTCCTTTTTAAATATATTTATTACCAATTATCCATGCTTTAAATGAGTAGATGGCATTTTTATTGCATTATTGTAAGAGAATTTTCAAAGTTCATTACTTTATATTCTCTGTTATTGGAAATAATTATCAACATTTACTAAATGTTAAGGTTGGAAAAGTCCTGAGACATCATAAATTATAGCCCTTAATTTTCAGAGGAAGAAACTGTATCTTAGAGAAATTAACAGATATCCAAGATTGGATTTTGTTAAGATTTATTTATTTATTTTGAGATAGAGAAAGAAAGCACAAGCAGGAGGGGCAGAGGAAGAGGGAGAGAGAATCCTGAGCATACTCCATGCTGAGCACAGAGCCTGATGCTTGGCTCAATCTTATAACCCTGAGATCACAACCTGAGCCAAAACCAAGAGTCAGATGCTTAACTGACTGTGCCACCCAGACAGTCCCCAAGGTTGTTAATGACAAAGGACTCCATCTTTTGACCCATTTTAGGTGAAAACAAGGATTGCCAAAGCTAATAAGGTCCTTGGAGATGAACCCAAGAAAGAAGCTAAGGACTCCGTAGTGTCCTTCAGGGCCCCTTTGCTCACCATCAGGAAAGATTTTTCTGACTAGATGAGGAGATACAGACCTTGAGGAGAAATGGCACATGAACACAAGATGACAAAAAGAAACCTGCCTCATAATCCATATAAACCCCAACACTCCCCCAATGTATCTCTCCCTAGTACCCTCATTTTAAAGGAGTATTTAATTGAGTTGTAGCACAATGAGTACTAAGGAGGTAGAGATCGTTAAGGTAAGTGATGCCTTAAGATGCTTCAGCGCATCTCATGTAAATCACAGCTCATTTCATCTCTGTGAAAGACCTACTTGGGTGTAATTATAGCTTCCTTCCTAACCCTGTGCCATGCCAATAGGTAGGTAGAGAGGTAGATAGATAGATAGATAGATAGATAGATAGATAGATAGATAGATAGATAGAACAAAGTCAGTATTGTTTTGTTTTGTTTTGTTTTCAAAGTCAGTATTGTTAATGCTGATATAGGAATTGTGATTGTCTACAGGTAAATGGCTAGAGAAAAAAACCTAAATGACTTTTTATCGGGCCATTATCATGTTCCCAAAGTGCAAGTGATTTATAGTATACAACTGATTTCTATTCATAATATGAATTCTGTTTTCTCATTCTTCCTTTTGTGACTCTAGTTACTTTCTTTCATTTGTTGAGATGAAGAATGAACATTAATTGCCCATACACCACTAAGCTCAGTAGTGGACTGGGAGTGCAGTTTTGAACAAGACAGGCATGATCCTTGACATATTTGTTAAAAAATGGAATTTCAGGGTGGTAAGAAAGCATATCTCATGGAGGGCAAAACTACTAGAGATTTAAGGAAGACCTCCCTAAAGAAGCAACATTTAAACCAAACTCTGAGAGAACTAGTAAGAACTGGAGAGTCACTGAGCAGGAGGTATTCTGAGCAAATGCATGAGCATCCGTAGAAGCCCAGAAACAAATAGAGGTGTGGCGTATTTAAAGAACTTGAAAAGATCAATACAATTGGAACAGCAGGAATGACAATGAAACACCTCTGGACTACCATTGCATAGGAGAAACCAGAAGAAAGAACCTAGGTGTGCAGCTGGAATGAGCTCTGCTGATTAGAGCACCTGAGGACTTGCCGGTGGCCCATGCATGAGGGCTGGCACTCCATGTGGGCACGGGCGCAGCTGATCCCCTCTTCCACTGACACTCACTATCACCTATATCCCTGTATCACCCTCTTCCAACCTAGTGGGTAGGCTTCCTCCCTGCTTCTTGGGGCAGGATCATTCCTCCAGTCCTCTTAGGTGTGTCTTTAGCCAATCGGATAAGGTCTGGCCACTTTGTATAGACAGCAGGGGCCCGGAGGAGCAGACCACATCCGTGCAACACCACGCGGGGCTGTTCAGCTTTTCTCTCTGACTGACATTACTCTCTGTATTTTCCTCCTGCCCAAGCAGTCAAAGAGATCACATTAACAGAAGTCTAAAGAGAACCAGGATGCTGATCTTTGCTTCTCTTAGGCACCTCCAGCTTCTACGAGTAGGTATATTGAACATCCCTCACTTAACTTGGATAAAAAAATACTTCCCTTCTCTCTACCATGAGAAGCGAAAAAGAATAAAAACCTCAGTTCTCTCTCCTCCTCAGATTAATGAATGACTCCACATCCCCAGATTTTAGCCATCAGCCCTGTCCCCTCTCTTCTCTATTTTCCCACTTCCCCTCCCCCTTGTCCTCTGCTTAGAAATTAGGAAAGGGGAAAAGTTATGCCTACATAATCCATGAAGTGTGAGGAAAGTTCTGATTATAGAAATAGATTTTTTTCCTATCACCATCTCCCATTGGTCTATTACCAGAAGGTAAATTTATCAAATGCATATCTTTAAATCCTAAACCCCAATGCTGGAGGCAGCGCTTGACAATAGGCTGTTCCTTTAAAATCTCTCACCGCAAGGACCACAGAGATCCATGCTCAGCCATTTTAAAGCAATCTTGATTCCAGAAGATGTTGACTCCTGGAATTAGTTTCCTTTTTAACTCCCCTTCTGCCCCCTCATTTGCCTCTAATGTTTCCTGACTTTGATGTGTCTTCAGGATTCCAATTCTGGTGTCCACGCCATTCTGCTCCTGGAGCCTTCTGTCCTGACACCCTGTAATTGAACTTGGCTTAACCCTCCAACTTCTCTGCTGGGGCATCATGTTGCTCTTTCTTTCTCTGGTACTGGCCTCCAGGATATTTCATTTATATCTTAGTGGTATAAATTCTTGATATCAATCTTCGATACTAGGACACAAAAAATTCTCTGGGATTCCCCAAATCATAGCATTATGTATTTTTCATAACATTTTATGTGTTTTTAATTTAAAAAGAGTGACAAATAATAAATTGCAAATCATTCTTCTGATTGAGGTTTTCTGTTAAACTTTGGGAGGTTTTTCTGCTAACAAAACATGCTGTAACAAATGCATGACTTGCTAATATTATAAAACAATATATGTTATAAAATTCAGTAACATAAAAATGATTATCTGATATAAACATTTGATAGTTGAAACATTTAAAGAAATAAGTAGTACAAAAATACCAATAAAAATCCCTTTTAAAAAACTAAAAAATATTACCATAAAGATTTAATATTTAAGAGCTGCTACTCTTAAAATGAAATTTTAAGCATACAAAGCATTAATTACCCTATCCAATAGTCTTGACCTTTGTTCCCTGACAAATATTAAAGATGTAGAAAAGCTTCTTTCATTTTGCAATGCTAAGAGTACATCCAAAAGTACATTCAAGCTGGGTGTTAGGGTGTAAATTACTTCATATGAACAGATTCCTTTTTGAATGATGAAAATATTTTGTCTGCTTGCTCTAATTTTGGTTTCGCTGTTGAAATTGATATTGCTTTTGCTAATTTGGATTTTAGATTGGTTTTTGACTTCTTATCTGAGTACTGAATTCAGTACTTTTCCTTGTATTTTGTCCTGCTAAAGTACTTACAAAGAACTGTAGCCTCCAGCAAATATTCAGATTCTGGGAAACTACAGCGAATATTATTAGGTAGCATTCAAAGAAGGAAACATTTGCATTACCTAGCAAAGTGAACAGCACTACACAGTCTCAGAAGTCAAAATTTCCCACTTAAAGAGTTATTTTCTTCTAAAACTTGTTATCTTGTGGAAGACCACTCATAGGACTCACGTAAAACATATTATGTGCATGGACTTACCAATTATTGTTTTATTTGCAAGATGGCTGTGTCAGCAGCCAACAAGGCCACAAATACACACTTTCAGCCAGGCAACAACTCCAAGCAAGACTGACTGATTAGATGGTAACCACTTTTCTCCTCCTTCCTTCCATTCCGGTTTCTAGATACTCCAACTCCCTCGTCAATGTATTCTGCTCTTGCTTTTCCTTTTTTTTAGCATCTTTTTTTTTTCAGTGGTCCAAGATTCATTGTTTATGCACCACACCCAGTGCTCCATGCAGTATGTGCCTCCTTAATACCCACCCCCAGGCTCTTGCTTTTGATGTTGTCAGTAGATTCCTTCAAACCAGTAACTTCTTGATTAGTAAGCTTTAATTATCACAGTGGAATCATAATGCCTCTTCCCATTTTTCTGAATTCTCAACGGTTTTTCTGAAGATTGAGGATTCAAAAAAGATAAATTACCTGAGAAATGTCTGGAAGAAATTCCTTCATGGAAATTAAGTCTCATTATGGCCCAACACATAATCAATACATATCAAGGTTTAAGTGATATAATAACATATAGAGTTTTATTTTCTAGTAAATAGAATTCACTAAGTAGATATACTATTTTATATGTGTGTGTATATATTTGAGAATATATATAAATATATATTTTTTTTCTCAAATTTAAAAAACCAGTTTGGGATCTGAAAACATATACCTCCCAAACTTTTTCATGTTGTAGGACACATAGAAAGTGCTCATATTTGCAGAACATACTGAAGTGCCTGGAGGAGGCTGCCCTGTGGCGTCTGCCACCCCTAGGCCATCCAGCCTCCTTGGAGGCTGAGGAGATGAAATTCTCAGCAGACCATTCAGCCACTCCCACCATGTGACCTGGGCATTTGCCTTTGTGGTGTTAATGGATTGCAGGGTTGGGTTTTTTGTTTTTGTTTTTGTTTTTTATGGTTTTGGTTTTTTGCATGTGGACACATTATATTGTTATTAATGTTTTATGATGTTGGCATACCATACTTGTTTCTTCTATTGGCCAGTAGATGTTGATCAGACTTAACTGCTAAAGGGATTTGAGAAGTAAATGAGTGGCCTGGACCCTAGATTTATAGAGAGAGGTGTCTGCAAGTATGTGAATGAAGCTGGGAGCTGACCCATAGATTCTTTTCTCTTAACTCTATTCAGACACTAAAACCTATGGGAGTCCAAACTGATTTCTCTCCATTCCTTGGAACTGAAAGCTCAGAGAACATTTCCCATAGGGTAATCACAGGCTCTGTTTGCCCGTGGATTGGCTTTTACCCAGTTGGTCAAGCCAGCTCTTTGGCAGCACATGCAGAGGTCACCTCATACCTCAAGGTGTGCCTTGTGAAATGTTTAAGTGCCGGGAGTCCACAACAATTCCTCAGATGACCCTTCAGCAGCAAAATCCAACTATTTGGCACCAACTTTCACTCATACAGAAAATCATCAGAAATGAGTTGATATTTCACCAACGAATAGCTCACTAACTAACCAGTGGTTGTACGTTAGAATTTCTGTGGAGTTTTAATGCTGATGCCTGGGCCCCATATTGTCCTGCTCCTCAAAGATTCCGTTTTAACTAGTTTGGGATGGGACCAGGGCATCACAATTTTTGTTTGTTTGTTTTTTGTTTTGTTCTTGATTTTATTTTATTCAAAGGGAAAAAATCGTCAGGGTACAAAAACCTCATCTCTCACTGTGATGTCTGCTGAGGGAAGAACCTGAAGGTTTAGCCAGAATTGAAATTTCCCACAAATTTTTTTTCCTCCAAACTTTATTTAAAGTCAAGTTAGGGGCGCCTGGGTGGCTCAGTGGGTTAAAGCCGCTGCCTTCAGCTCAGGTCATGATCCCAGGGTCCTGGGATCGAGGCCCACATCGGGCTCTCTGCTCAGCGGGGAGCCTGCTTCCTCCTCTCTCCTCTCTCTCTGCCTGCCTCTCTGCCTACTTGTAATCTCTCTCTGTGTGTCAAATGAATAAATAAAATCTTTAAAAAAAAATAAAAAAAATAAAAAAAATAAAAAAAAAAAAAAAAAAAAAAAAAAAAAAAAAAAAAAAAAAAAAAAAAAAAAAATAAAGTCAAGTTAGTTGACATATAGTGTAGTATTGGTTTCAGGAGTAGAATTTAGTGATTCATAACTTACATATAACACCCAGTGCTCAACCCAACAAATGCTCTCCTTAACATTCACTATCCATTTAACTCATCCCCCTACCCACCACCCTCCAGCAACCTTTAGTTTGTTTTCTATCATTAAGAATCTCTTCTGGTGTATCTCCCTCTCTGTTTTTTTCTTATTTTATTTTTCCTTCCTTTCACCCTGTTCTTCTGTTTTGTTTCTTAAATTCTACATAAGAGTGAAATCATGTGGTATTTGTCCTTCTCTAACTGACTTCTCTCACTTAGCATAATAACACTAGCTCCACATCATTGCAAACGGCAGGATTTCATTCTTTTTTAACGCTGAGTAATATTGCACTGTGTGTGTGTGTGTGTGTGTGTGTGTGTGTGTGTGTGTGTGTGTGTGTATACCATTGCTTCTTTATCCATTCATCAGTTGATGGACATCTGGGCTCTTTCCATAATTTAGCTACTATTGAAAGTGCTACTATAAATATTGGTGTGCATGTACCCCTTTGAATCAGTATTTTTGGATCCTTTGAATAAATACCTATTGGTCCAATTGCTGGGTCCTAGGGTAATTCTATTTTTAACTTTTGAGGAACCTCCATACTGTTTTCCAGAGTGGCTGCATCAGTTTACATTCCCACCAACAATGTAAGAAGGTTCCCCTTTCTCTGCATCCCTGCCAACATCTATTGTTTCCAGTATTGTTTAATTTTAGCCATTCTGACAGGTGTGAGGTGGTACTCATTGTGGTTTTGATTTGTATTTCCCTGATGATGAATGATAAGCATTTTTTCATGTGTCTGTTAGCCATTTGTATGTCTTCTTTGGAGAAATATCCATACATGACTTCTGCCCATTTCTTAACTGGATTATTTGGTTTTGGAGTGCTGAGTTTGATAAGTTCTTTCTAGATTTTGGATACCAGCCCTTTATCTGATATGTCATTTGCAAATATCTTTTCCCATTCCATAGGTTGTCTTTTAGTTTTGTTGATTGTTTCCTCCCCTGTGCAGAAGATTTTTATTTCGATGAAGTCCCAATAGTTCGTTTTTGCTTTTGTTTCCCTTGCTCTCAGATATGTGCCTAGGCTGAGGTCAAAGAGTTTGCTGCCTGTATTCTCCTCTAGGATTGTGACGATTTCCTGTCTCATATTTAGGTCTTTCATCCATTTTGAATTTATTTTTGTTTGTGGTTAAGAGAGTGGTCCAGTTTCATTCTTCTGCATGTGGCTGTCCAGTTCTCCCAACACCATTTGTTGAATAGACTATTTTTTTTTTCATTAGATATTCTTTCCTACTTTGTCGAACATTCGTTGACCGTATATGTGTGGGGTATCACAAGTTTTTAAAATCACTCCAAGTGATTCTATGATATAGCTAGGATTAAGAATTCCCATATTAACTGTGCCTGAATGGCTCAGTCAGTTTATGTGTGACTCTTGATTTTCACTCAGGTCATGATCTCATGGTTTTAAGATAGAGTCCCGCATCAGGCTCTGCACTCAGTGTGAAGTCTGCTTGAGATTCTTTCTCTTCCTGTCCTTCTGCCTCTCCTCTGAATCACTAACTCTCTCTCAAAATAATAAACAAAATCTTAAAAAAAAAAAAGAATTCCCATGTTAAGGCATAAGATCTTTCGAAAGAGATGCTGGCCCTCCCCATTACCTGGTAACTACGTATATAACAAGAGTATTCTACTTTTTATTTGGTTCACACCAATGTATTTTATAGAAGTAGTAATTTTACTCAAGTATTTAATGTATGTCACCATGTCACAGAGTCACATAAAAATATTCCTTCTTCCCTCAAGAAATTAACACTCTAAATAGCAACATTCAATCAACAGCAAATTGTAGTCAACAATAGGTCCAACAAGGGCTGCTTGGATTAGATATTAGAATTTCTGGTCAGTAAATTTTCTAAGATGCTGAACTGTATTACAAAAAGAGCTCATGGGAACTTCTCTCCCCAAATAGTGGAAAACAGGCTGTGGACAACTTTTTTTTTTTTCCTAATCAAAGTTTGAAGGCAAGCCCATCTAAAAAATGAAGGCCTGAAGAGTTAAAATATGCAACAATTTTTACAATGATTTGGCCATGGAAGCTTTTCTCTCTGAAATATCCCAAGAGCTGACCTATAGATATTCAGAGAAAGGTGTCAAGTCTGTGACTGTGGATAAATTGGGAGGTGCACTTCTCCAAATAAGAGGTCCTCACCCTTCCAATAACAGATGCCCCAGAGTTATATCTCTACGTGGAACACCAGAAATTGTTGAGATGTTAAACTTCAAGTGACTAGAACAGTTTTGTGCAAAATCCGACCTTGTCTCACACAAATTCAAGCAAGAGCAGCTGATACAAGTTTAAGGAATACTTATAGAAAAAAACCTTAAAATTGTAAAAGGTTCTATTTATCACTTTTCAGTGTATGTATTGAGGAAAGAAAAGTCTGGAGGTTTTATTGAGCATAAGAGCAGAGGCATGCTGGAAATTTTAAGGTAGATATCAGAACTTTAAGAAAAGAATATACAAAAGTTCTGAAATGAACACAGACATTAGAAATAAGGGACATAATTCCACTCTAAAATTAAGCTAATAGCGCCTCAGGTGTATTTCTGGTTTATACATTCACTGAAAAAAAAAATGTTGTGGACCTATTTAAGAACAACTCAGGTTTACACAAATGGCTTCTTGAGAGAGCCTCCAGGAACTAATATTAGTGCTGTGGGAATATCGTCAATCTATAGATACTTTATATATCAGCATGGCCAATAAAAGTAAGAGGAGGACATGGGAGGTACAAAATTCTAATATTCATTATGAAAAAAAGGGCACGTACTGTGAAAAAAACCCAAACAGAGTCTACAAGGATGACGAAGTAGACAGAAGCAGGCAGTCAATCTAGGCCCCGTGGGTCTGGTGAAGTCTGGAAGGGAGGGATGCACGAGGGAAGGTAGGTCTGAAACGTACTCAAGTGCAGCCTCAGCAGTCCTAAGAACTGTCATCAGTAACCAAAGCAGCAGGAACAATCTCAGACTTTATGCAAAATATTACCTTGGAGTTGTAGAGAAAGATAGGAAAGTTATACAAATTGAAAACTTTCTGCCTCCAACATGAATTTAGTGAACAGCTTATTTATGAACTTTGGTGTTAAAATGAAGAAAGAATTGTTGTTGTGATTGAAATAACGGAATTGAATTATTTTGCTTCATGGATGATAATTCTCATTAATCCACCCTTTGGTATGTGTATTACACAGTCAAGCTATTAATGCCTTTTTCTGGTATCCAGCAGAATTGTGATGAAAGGCAAAAATTCAAGATATTTGGATTTGTTAATACAATTTTCTTCAATTACAGGAAATATCTGTAGAGTCAAATGGAAATTGGAAATCAGCATGTGTCAGATCTCTTCTTGAAGCTGAAAAAGCCACTCAAATTTGGGTTTCTTAAGATCTTAATCTGTAAAATTGTAATAATAACATATGCCTCCCTCTTCCATTGCCTGGGAGAGTGCAAATTAATGAGTTATGTCTACAGTGCTCTGTAAGTTTTTAAAATAATTATTAAAAAGTGAAGCATAAAGAAAGTTTAAGTACAGTATTCAATAATTCTTCTCTAACTAAAAACAAAATTATCTTCTATTTCCAAAATAGACACACACACACCCACATCTATACCAATATTACACATACCCATATACATATCTTTACTTGTTGAGAGAGAGTAAAGAGAGGAAGAAGAAAGCCAATTTTCCTTCCAGAAACTCTTCTCCGAAGGTTAGCAGTGGGGGTCGTCGGTTCAGTTATGGAAGCCTTCATAAAATGACCCATCTCCATGTTCCAATCATCACCTTATCAATCTATCTGAAAGGGTATGGAGCACTGAACTTAGAAGTTCAGGGGGCCTGGGTGGCTCAGTGGGTTAAAGCCTCTGCTTTCGGCTCAGGTCATGATCTCAGCGTCCTGGGATCGAGGCCTGCATCGGGCTCTCTGCTCAGCGGGGATCCTGCTTCCTCCTCTCTCTGCCTGCCTCTCTGCCTACTTGTAATCTCTCTCTGTGTGTCAAATAAATAAATAAAATCTTTAAAAAAAAAAAAGTTCAGAGAATGTTGGCTCTTTTGCTCATCTGGTTCAAACTTGTTTTGACAAATAAGAAGTATAAGGATTTCACAAAGGACCCAAGGTCACAATAATGGAAGAAGTCTGTTTAATCAAAGCCTTTTTCTTCCTCCACTATCAACCTATTCATAGTTCTGATGGAGCTATGATTACCAAAATACGTAGCCCATCTTAGGGTAAATTAAGCCCATATTGTAAATCCTTTATTGCATATTTCCACCTCAAACATTAGCCTGAGGAATTATGCTAGAGCAAAGTGATGTTAGGAGACTAGAAATGCACTGGTGTCACATTTCTAAATGACTATTTTAAAAGGTGCCCTTTAATTTTATTTTGTCCATCATTAATTTTTATGGTACTTCTCATCCAAGGGGTAAAAGTTTTCAATATTATATCTTTTAGTCTTATTACACAACTCATCAGTATCACGATCCCACTTCTTTGAAATAATGGAATATGCTTATTTCAGCTTTGTGTCTTACACTGAGCCCAAGAAAGTGCTTTGCACATAACAGGTAGTAAATGTAGTTTTTAAAACAACTATTATCAATGAGCACCTATGTTAGTGTAGGTTCTCCAAGGAGCAGACACCAAGATGCAAGGGTTTTATTAGGAGAAACATCTGTGAGAGAACATGAGGAAGAAGCTAGGAAAGGCTGGGAGAGCCTTCAGATCACAATGCAAGTAAAAGAGAAGGAAGGCTAGGTGGAAGTGTCAGAGGTGGCCCTGCAGCGTGAAGAAGGTTCAACAAGATCAAAATCAAGGTGTCCTTGAGCCAAAGCAACCCATGCTAAGGAGGCCCCTGTCTTCCAGGGGTAAACCTGCCTTCCTATCTCCGATGCACGCAGTCATCGGCTGGGAGCAGCCTATATATGGCTTCATTGTCAATGTGTTGGTGACTTTCAGATCACAGAAGCTGATGTTCTTGATCAGAAATGTTTCCTGTAGCTGGAGCTCTGCAGGTTGCTTTCTCACAGCTGCTCTAGCACCTGTCATGTGGTGCACCACGGATCAGGTAATGTATACACGCTCGTCCTTCTGCATCACAGCAGCCTTGTAAGATAGTAAGGATCATCCCATGTTCATCCACGAAGAAATTTGGAGTCAGTGAGGTTCACTAACTTTCCCAAATGAAAGCCAATATGAAGTGCAACCAGGATTAAATTGCAGGTCTGTCCAATTCCAAAGCTTACACATTTATTGAATTAATTAATTAATGCATTAATAAATGAAGGGGAGTAACCTAGATGTATGGGAGGCGTAAAAAGACAAGAGTATTTAGAGGTTTAAAGCTGATGCACTGAGAAGTAAACCGTAAAGTCACTCGGCTAATAGGTCATAAAAATATATTTGAAAACACAAATTTCCCACCTGATTTTTCTCTACTGAGTTCTAGCATTTTTGTGTAGTGGGGTTTTTATTGTATCTATACATACATATTTTATGAAGGAAAATGAAGGTCTACCTCACAAGTAGCTCAACTTTGTTCACGGTTTCAGTCCTACTTATAAAACTGAATAATTAAAATTATATGCAAATTCACCTGTGTACTTCAAGAGAGGAAGAGTTCCTTACACTATGACCTATATTTGTTCAGCTCCATGGAAACCATTTCATTCCATTATCCACACACAATTTACATAAAACTGAGGGGAAAAAAGGTAAGAGATATGAAGTGGCACAACCTGAAAGGAAACAATAGGACAGCATTCATTACTGAGAAGTGGAGGGGAGCCCAGAGGTGTTTGCTGAGCCGTCTATCTGTAACTGTGACGCTGTCTCTTATAGCAAGAGATTGAAGGAAAAGAAAAATCTACAGTTCTCCGTTCCCAAACAGGCATCCAGACAATTAGGGTCCCCTTTAGCAAGTGGCTGGATCTTGTTTACACAAAAATAAGCTGTGTTAAACTGCAAAATAAATAATAACAGTGACTATACACACACACACACACAAAATGCACATCGCTGTACAGCTCCTTATTCAGTCAAAAGAACATAGGAAAGGAAGGAATAATGCAAACGACCTTGTCCCCAACCCTACCGCTGCTTGAACTAGTGAAATTGAAAAGTCATGAAATATTGCTGGACTTACATAGTTACTTGCTTCAGTTGTCCACTTCCTTATGCCATAGACATCTGGCCATCCCACAAATAGACTGTCAACCATATACTCAGGAAGGTAAACCTGGGCTGCCACACCCCCCTTCCAAATTTGATTACCCCATAAATACTGATTGCCTAACATCTCTTTAAAAAAGAGTGATCCTTCGAACTTTCCCCCACCCAGTGGAATCTACTGTTCTGTATGTAGCATGAATGAGTTCTATGCCTCTTTCTGAAAAAGGGAAATGGTTCTTGCCGTGGAAAATAAGGAACACACACATATGACCTTGAGAATGTTTGCTCTGTGTGTGTATTCCACTTGAAGTAAAATGGTCCTGGATTTGGATATCACTGAGTTGAGAAACAGGCACACTGTGCCCTTAGAGTAAAGCCGATTTAGCAGCGACACTTCCCTATTTGCCAAGCCAAAGCTGTTGCACAAATCGCACACTGTAAAGGGGAAGGGGGAGAAAACTGCTTCATCCAGTTTTGCTGCCTCAGGGCTGAATCGGATACACCTCAGCTTCAACAGCAAACCTCTCCCAGGATGTGAACTCCTAAGCGTGACATCAGCAACCTTGTCTAGGACAAGTACATTTTCAAGGTGTGACAGCTTGAGGCAAATGTTATGACCCATTTACCAAAAAGCATAGTGAATTAAATACATCACGTAATTTGATTTAGAAAGGGCTTCCTTTCCAGGTTATATTTTTAGTTTTGTCTGGTTAGGACATTTGGTGGGTAGGAGGATGTGAAAGCTGTAGAGGTGATAGTGATTGTTGTCTTTTCTAATTCACCTCCATTAGCCCTTGCTTTTGAAATAAACAGGCAATGAAGGTTGTATGTGTCCACAAACATTTTCTAGCTTTCAGATTAGTGGATTTCTAAATGCCAATATGGCAGTTACCAAAACTATAATTCATTCTAACTGGTAGAAAAATCATCTGATCATAATCTGAGTATCATTTATTACTTTCATCATTGTTAATTCTCCTGGAAAGACAATGATCATCTCAGCTGCGATTTCATTTCAAATGAAGATAGCCATCTTAATTAGAGCAGATAATGTTTTGTTTTTATATTTTAAAAGGAATTTAAAGAATTGCTGTAGCAATAAAACACAATTATGCGGGCGCCTGGGTGGCTCAGTGGGTTAAAGCCTCTGCTTTCGGCTCAGGTCATGATCTCAGGGTCCTGGGATCGAGGCCCGCATCGGGCTCTCTGCTCAGCAGGGAGCCTGCTTCCCCCTCTCTCTCTGCCTGCCTGTCTGCCTCCTTGTGATCTCTCTCCCTCTGTGAAATAAATAAATAAAATCTTTNAATTATGGTTGAGGGCAAATAGTAAGAAAATCTAAACTGATGAACACTGAGATCTGTACCAAACAGACATCAATTTCAAGTGAAATTCTATAACCAATAGTTTTATAAAGTATTTCAAAGCCAAATTACAACAACCACCCCACATGAGCAAGAAGAGCAAATAGTCTTAGTCAACTCAGATTCTGTTTTCCTGCTTTCACGGAGGGTCAGTTAATCTCCTAGGGACACTTAAGCATTATTATTTTTTCCCACTGTAGCACGAAGGGACAACTTCGATGCCAAGCTAAGAGGTTTTGAATTACACTCGGTATGTAGGAAAGGTCCATTGAAAGTTTTGATGTGAAACAGTGACTTGGAATCTAATTTGATGATAATAAAAAAACATTTCCAAATAAAAAGAATATAGAGGAATACAGATTATTTAGAAAATTAGTACAACAGTACTGATCTTAATTAAGAAAGTGCCAAGAGAAAGGAAGAGGATGACAGGAAATGTAGTGGAAGTAAACTTTTGAGAACTTAGCAATTAATTACATATAAGAACTGGAGAGTCGAAAATATGAGGCGGTTTGGGGAAATGGAGAGGAAGTTGCAATTTCATTATTTTGGACCATGCCACAATTAGAGATTTGCAGCAGGCAGTTGGCAACATAGAGCAGAATCTCCATTGAGATAGAGGCATGGTGATGACATCATCACTAATTATCCACTTCCAGGTAAGAGGTACGTGTGCCTGATATTGTCAATATGGAGAAGTAAGAAGCCTGAGGATGAAGACCTGAACCTTGGAAAACACCTACTTTGGGGAATTTAGCAGAGGAAAAGGGATGAAACAATGCTTAAGAGGTGTATGAAAAACCTAGGAGGGTACCATTTAGAGGTTCATTTGCAAAGACTAAGGAATGATTCAGTGATGAGGTGCTAGAGGCTGCAAACTTCAGGAACAGAGTGAGAGAGAAGGCAAAGTAGCTTGAAAAGTTTGCCTAAAGGCTTGGGTAATCTTCCACATCCCCTCTTGTAGGATGGGAGAAGACCATTGAAAAGAGACATTAATATCACTCATGTCCTGGCAGATGCACTCCCTATAACATTAAAGACACAAATAAAAAGAAGGGGTAAACACTTGATGCTCAGGACCAAGACAGAGGGAGGAAAGAGTGGGGGGTTCAGTCGGAATGGGAGGACACGGAGTTGGGGAAGGCACTGAGCACAGGCTGGGGTCTTGAAGTCAGTGAGAAAATGTGGAACATGCATTAAGGGAGCTAAGAGTACTACAATCACTTTTTTTTTTTAAGAGAAGGAATTTTTTTTTTAATTCTTTCAGTGATCCAAGATTCATTGTTTATCTACCACACCTAGTGCTCCATGCAATACATGCCATCTTTAATACCAGGCTCACCTATCCCCCCCATCACCCTTCTCTCCATCATCCTCAGTTTGTTTCTCAGAGTCCACAGTCTCTCATGGTTCGTCTCCCCCTCGATTTACCCCAGCTCACTTTTCCTCTCCTTCTCCTAAAGTCCTCCATTTTACTCCTTATTTTCCACAAGTAAGTAAAACCATATGATAATTGACTTTCTCTGCTTGACTTATTTCACTCAGCATAATTTCCTCCAGACCTGTCTATGTTGATACAAAAGTTGGGTATTCATCCTTTCTGATGACTGTGTAATATTCCATTGTATATACAGACCACATCTTTATCCATTCATCTGTTGAAGGGCATTTCAGCTCTTTCCACAGTTTGACGATTTTGGACATTGCTGCTATGGACGTTGGGGTACACATGGCCCTTCTTTTCACTACATCTGTGTCTTTGGGGGTAAATACCCAGTAGTGTGATTGCAGGGTCGCAGGGTAGCTCTATTTTTAATTTTTTGAGGCATCTCCACACCATTTTCCAATGTGGCTGCACCAACTTGCATTCCCACCAATAGCCTAAGAGGACAGTGTAAGAGGTTTCCCCTTTCTCCACATCATCTCCAACACTTGTTTCCTGTCTCAATAATTCTGGCCGTTCTAACTGGTGTGAGGTGGTATATCAATGTGGTTTTGACTTGAGTTTCCCTGATGGCTAGTGATGATGAACATTTTTTTCATGTGTCTGTCAGCCATTTGTATGTCTTCTTTGGAGAAGTGTCTATTCATGTCATCTGCCCATTTTTTGACATGATTATCTGTTTCTTGGGCATTGAGTTTGAGGAGTTCTTTATAGATCGTGGATATCAGCCCTTTGTCTGTAGTGTTATTTGTGAATATCTTCTCCCATTCCATGGGTTGCCTCTTTAACTGAGCATTTTCCTATCACTGTGTATTCCCACTAGTACGAAGACAGTTTTTCCCACGTGTTTCCTGCCTTCATTTAAGATACAAATTTGCTTTCAAAATCATTAAACAATATCCTGGATAACAATCTAACCCACTGAAGTTTATACTCTGCAACTAGGAACTAACTTACATCCTTTCTTCATCCACAAATTGAGGGTTTTAAACTGTAACCAGTGACTACACTTTAAAGAAAAAAACTAACGTGTTTATTTTTTGCTTTAATTAAACATGCTACCAGTATCTCAGGAAAGTCAGGGCTGACTCCTTAGAGAACAAGAGTCTTGGCAAGCTACATGTGGCCGCTTCAAATTGCTTCTGTCATGTCGAACTCTATTGTAGGACAATATATACCATTGTTTTCTCGTCCTAAATTGTCACATCCTGTTGCTCTACAAGAGTCTGCAGGTGCCAAGTTACGCCCTAAAGAGGGATGTTTTCCAATGGTGGGTCTGTAGCACAGCTTCATAATAAGAACCTTAGTTCCAGGTGAAAGAGCAGATCTGGGAAGTAGGCTTCTAGAGCAAGCAAATTGCCAAAGAGGACATACTAAGTCAAAAGTGGAAGAGAGGTGGATTTTGAAGTTCTGGTGCATGAGTGCAGGAACATATGTGATGCAAAATCTTTCTTTGTAAATGTTACAATGAAGCCACTTTAGCCAGCATTTACATTTTTATTCTGAAAAAGACACCAAATGTTTAGTTAAGAGTATGTCCTATAATCTACCTGATAAAAACATGATAAAAATCCATTAATATTTATATATATATATATATATATACATAAATGTCTATGTGATATGGAAAGGAATTTCTTGAAGGAAAGTCTAACTCCAAGAAATCTGATTGGGAAGCATAGGAACTACACCAAATTACTCAGGACGGTCTGTTTTTCTCAAAGGAACCAACTTTCTGGCTTGATTACAAAGATCAACATAGAGATACTAGTTTAACTTAGTTTTAAGTCACCGTATGTGTGCCATGTTTATACTAGGAAGGTGGAAAGGAATACTGAATAATGTTCTCAGTCCCTCCTTGATAAATGGCCAAACATACCATCAAAGGAGACACTCTCTCTTCTCCTTTCCTTCTTCCTCCTCCTGCCACTCCTCCTCCTGCTTCTGCTGCTTCTGCTTTCTCTCTGTTCTCAGATATGATCCACTCTAGTATTTTATTGCCACAATGTTCAAATTCTTCATTCAAACCCAACAAAATTTTTTTTACTTACTCCAATATTTGTGTAATTTTATTTTTCCATGACGAATAATTTTATATCTTCAGCTTTAAAAAAATATAACCCCCTTATAAAACAAAAGATATCTACTAGCTAACTATCCAAAGATTTTTTAAACTCCTTTGGTGAGCCTATTTCCTTTTCCTGTAATGCTTTTTTGTTGTTTTCCTCTAGGCTACTATTGTTTTCTCTACATATCTTTAAAATGCAATAGCTAAAACCAGACTTATCCAAAGTAAAATTGTAAGCAGTGTGAGAGGGCCACATCACACACTCTGGAGAGCTTTCTTGGGATTGCAGTGACTTTCACTAAGCCTGAAGCCTACATGTGATTTCATCCACTGTGAAGAAACAGGAGTGATGGGTGATCCAAGGGCAAGGCTGTTCATCCATTAAGCATAACACAAATATTTCACAAGCATAACAAGCTGATAGCAATAGATAGTTCATAGGTTCCAAAACTATGGGATAACTATAGCTTTTAATTCTTTGAAATGCATGGCAAAGGCCACTAGAAGCCACCAAAATGTGGGGGGGTTCCCCTTTCATAAGAACAAGACTGTAACTGAGCACATGATTGACCACGTTTCCCAGCCTCCCTTTAAGTTCAAGTTGACTGCATGACTTAGGTCTCTCCAAAGGAATATAGAAGAAGAGATATCTTCCATTTCTGGATCTGAGCTTGAAAGAGAATGGGTATGACTCTTCTGTGTTCTTTCACTTTCCAGCTGTTGAATGCAAATGGTAATGAGGGCTTAGAGCAGTGGATACTTTGCCCCCACTAGGGACAACTAGAAAAGGGTGGAGACATTTTTGACGGTCAAGAAGAGGCAGTGGCTTCTAGGGAGTAGAGGCCAGGGATGCTACTAAACATCCTACAAGGAATAGGACAGCCCCCCAAAACAAAGTCAATATTGCCAAGGTTGAGGACCCCTACTATGGGGGATGACAGAGTTTTAATAATGGGTGAACCTGGGTCCTTTGGGTGACAGCACAGAGCAGAGCTACCCTGCCTGCCTAAACACTCTCCAAAACTATTACCAGAGCTAGATATAAATTCCTTCTGTGTTACCAGATCTAGACAGATAACCTAAGACCTTTTAGTCCATTTATTACCACAAACCAGCTTACTCTAACAAGGATGCTAAATAACATGTAATTTTCAATATACCAATGATCTTGACCACCTACACGTATAGGTCTTATCAACCTTTTCCTCATACTTTTTCGGTTCCTTCGTGGACATATTGGCATTTTAAAATTATTTCATGTCTTCACATGTTTTCTTCTGCGGGGAGCTCTTATTGTTTGTTTTCAGGTTTGTTTGAGTTCATTGTTCCTAGGGAAACATAAGCTCCATGGGGGCAGGGTCCATACCTCTTTTGTGCAGCAAGATATATAGTGAGAGAGGTCTTAGTACTGAACCCATTATGGAGTTGGAATTACAAATATCAGTTAAGTAAATAAATGATTTTCAGAAAAGAAGATTTCAATGAAGAAATGAAGATTTTCAATGAAGAAAAACAATCTGTAATATCAGTCTGTTTCTATAAGCTGTTTCTAGTAAATTAGATGAAAGTGTTCAAGGGCTCATTCTCTAAACACTCACAAAACTGGGTTTGAATGAGTTCATTCTAGAATTTTGCTTAGGAATAACCTCATAGCCACCAGATTATACTCTGTAGTATCCATCTTCTTGTTTTTGAAAAAATTAGACACTAAGTCATGAGATCATCTGGTCCCTCCCACTAGAAAAACACTGATCCTCCTGTTTTAAGGAGATAAATTGCAAGCTCTTATAAGTGGAATTGTAATCCTGAATAGCACCAACAATTCTTGATTCTTTCAAATTAGGAAGCAACTCTGAAAAGAATGTAATCGTTCATGTTCAGCATCCTTTTCTGACTCTAAACAAGGATTTTCACCTGTGAAAAAAGAAGGACAATAATATATATAAGTCACATTCAGAAGACCTTTAAATGGCAATTAAGAGACACACCTATGACTGGTGATTGATGGCAGGTGCAATGAGCAGTTAACTGTGGGATAAAACAAACATCTCAACCAGCACTGTGTACACAAGAGACCTCGGTGAATGGAGTGGTGTGTTTAGACAGCGATTGCTAGAGAACAGTGTACCCATAGTTAGCTCATTCCTGGGAAGGATATGCTATCAAGTGTTTTAGATTAGGGGAAAAGTAATTTTGTTGTTATTTCTTGCTGACATGGAATCCTAACTTCATTTCATTAAGCAATTTTTGTACTTTCTCTGGGTCTATACTCCAGTATCAAGAAGAGACATCTAAATGCATAAGGTTGCCCAGAGAATGACACCAGCCAGCATAAGAAATTTGAATAATCTTCAGTGGCTCATAAATGAATGGAAGCTAAACTGAAAAATCCCTACCTGTTCATTCAAGGTCTCCTATAGCCAGAATCCAGTCTACCTTAGCTGAATGAGTTTCACAAATTATTCACCACAATGGAACTCTTTTCATCACTGTCTTCCAACCACATGGCACAATGTCATTTTCACAAACTGTTCTGAAGCAGAAAGGTCACAGGACTGCCTGGTTGGCTCCGTCAGTGGAGCATCCAGCTTTTGAGCTTAGAGTCAGCAGTTCGAGCCCCATGTTGGGTGTGGAGCCTATTTTTTAAATAAATAAATAAATAAATACATAAATACATAAATAAATACATAAACAAACAAACAAACAAACAAATAAAATATTTTAAAAACTACTTAGCCTATTGACCTACACACTCTTCAAAAGTAAATTCTAATTCTACCTCCTCACACCAAAAAATTTTCTCTATCAGAGCCTGAAGCTCTCTCCCTCTCCATCCCATGAAATCCTACGGTTCCTAAGCATGTCTTACTCTGTCAGTTTTCTTGCACTGTCATCGTAAAGACTGTTACCTTAAATAGTACATTCAAGTGCTGCTTTATTGAGTTTCTCACAGTGTAAGTTCCAGTTATTTGGGAAGTTGTCAGACAGCAGTTTTCATGTGCCGCCACAGTGTATGAATGCAACATATACATATCAGGAGCATTCAATAAATCCTTAAAGAATTTCCTGAATTATACATTAAAGAAGAGATTTCAAAATTTTTCCTTAGGTAGGTGTCATTTAAGAATAATGCAATCTGAAAGAATGTGTTCTTAAAGCAATATGAACCCCAACTAAGGACTATGAGTACTATTATTATTGCTACAACTAGTATCTTCTTGTATATTACGTTCATTGATATAAATTATACATCAAAAGGGAATGTTCCGACCTTAAGTAGGTAACTTGGTGTGGCTCCATTTGCGTTTGTTTAACCAACTTGGTGCAATGCCCAGTAGAACAACCAGGACAACGTGGAACATTTCCCTGCTACTTGATGCTGATGCTATGACCTAAATTAACCTTTGCTCCCAAGTGCTTCCCCACCTACCAAACGTGAATCGAGCTCTCTCCAGAGCTCCAATGTTGTCCCAAGCTAGAGTACTTTTAAACACAAAAGTCTCCTCAAACTTTACAGGACTCATAAAATATTCTGAACCCATGGCCCTTATGACTAAAAATTGTTTTAAGTTTTTTTTTTAAGGATGTTTAAGTTAAAAGAAAGATGGCATCTAAATTCCCATTCCGATGCCCACATTTAACTCTCAATTTTATGTTACACCATTGAATACCTGGCACTTGGTCTTCCAATATCCCGAGAAGAAACTTCCTTAATGAGATAGTGAGGAAATATAATACTGTATGAGCATCACCATTTAAGATTTATGTTTTTTGTTTCTGCATAGATCAAACATCATAAATCCATGATTTATAAGGAGAAACTAATATGAAGAAAGAAAATCTGAGTTTAGCACTAAATAAGTACTTCTTATCTACAGTGAATCTCATAGTAGAATGCATCCGTTTCAAGATATAATTTTTTAGGGCCTTTCCATATCACTTTGTTTTAAAATATTTGCCACCTTTCATTATTCTGATGACCAGAGTTTACCTGTTTATGAGTCTAGAAGCTCTCACTGAATTTACAAACTTAAATCACATAATCCTCTCTCAAGAACACAGAAATGTCGAGGGTAGGAAAATATTATATTAATAACACTGCAGGCTCTTCTGCCCTGCCCCACCCCCAACGCAAGCAGGCTAGAGAACGTGACTGTTCAAGTTGCCCAAGAATTCAGAGTCAGACACACCAGCAACTTCTAAAGAACGGGAACCTGAAGATTAGTACATGTCTGGTTATTGCGTAGTTATCTCATAAGAGAAAAAACAATTTGCATGTTTCCAAAGTAAACGACAGGAGCCAGCGTTACCTTCCCCTCTTTGCTGCATACAGGCTGATAATACAGAGATGACAGAGCACCTGACCGTGCAAAGCCGGAAGGAGACCAGCTTTAGCACTTTAAAGAACATATAAATGAGCCCAAGGCCATCGATGTCCTCAAGACCAGACCAGAATTCCCTTGTGCAGGAAGAATACATGAAGTTTCCCTGTTCTTTTTTATTATTAGTTTTGTTTTAATAAAATTTATTTATTAAATTTCCCTTATATTTAATCCCAAATTATATTACATCAATATAAGAAAGCTATGTGTTAATTTAAGTGAGGTTATTTTCAAGGATGAAAAATCAGATGAAGGCAGAGTTGGGTGAGTTATAACTCATCTTTGGCAAACCAGAGAAGTAGAAGTGTGGAAGTCATCTATCAGTGTAGGGATTATAACCATTTGTGTAGTAAGAGAATAAGAAGGACATTCTCAAAGCAAATCTTACGCCCAGGCATCCCACAGCAGTTCCACAAACTGGGGAGTAGCTATAAGATCTCATTAGTAACTAAGCAGCTCCATTTTGAACATCCCACATCTTCTCTTAAAGCCGGGCAAATAGGGAAATTTCATTTACAGTAAGGTGTATGTATTTCCCAAAGAGCTGTCTCAAGCTTTTTCAAGTCACAATCTTTTTGCAATTCTAATAAAGCTGTGAACACCTCTCTTCAGAAAAATTCCTAAATTTACATACACAGTAATCTTGTATACATTTCCAGTGATTCAGAAACCCCCTGAAATTCCACATGTGGCTATGTAGGTCCATGGAACCAGGCCAAGAACCAGTGCCTTCATGGGTGATGGAAGTGGAAAGTGGAGAGCCAAAACAGAACTACTGATCATGAACAGGATGAATTATTCTCTTGAAAGGGATTGAAGAATTCAGAGCCTCGGGCCCCTAGGTGGCTCAGTGGGTTAAAGCCTCTGCCTTCGGCTCAGGTCATGATCTCAGGGTCCTGGGATCGAGGCCCGCATCGGGCTCTCTGCTCAGCAGGGAGCCTGCTTCCTCCTCTCTCTCTCTCTCTCTCTCTGCCTACTTGTGATCTCTCTCTGTCAAATAAGTAAATAAAATCTTTAAAAAAAAAAAAAAAGAATTCAGAGCCTCTTAAATTTTCTCTATTTCCCACTTCTTTCCTTTAGCTTCCTCATTTCTTCAAGTGAAGGTCAAAGACTCAGATACTGAACTTTCCAGAAACCACCTGGAGAAACCACCGCACATTTCATTTGCCAGAGGGGGTCACTATGCAGCTAACTCTTCACATACAAAAATAAAGCACACCTTTGTTCTTTTCCATAACTGTGCCCAGAAGAATTACTTTAAAATGCATTTTCCACACTATAAAGTGTGTCCTAACAAAACACAATATACTCAACAGCAATGTGATTACTGTGCTTGTAAAACAGTTGGTGTTTTAGCAATATGCCCTTAAAAAAAGTATGCTTGGAAAAATGGATTCTGTTTCAACAGTTAAAAGGACATAATTATTTTTCTGCTGCATAACAATTTTTAAATGTTAATGAGTTAAAATACAGCACCAAAACAGCTCCCATGCAATAATACAGTGTACCATTTGGCTGCCTGGCCCTCTTCATTTGTTTTTCCTCTGATGGTCAAATAATATGCAGCAACCAAGAAAGACCACAGGTATCAAGCAACTACCATATGACCATCACATGGGACAGCTTACTTTTCATAAACTTTCTCTGGACTCATAGACTAGAGTTTCTCAACCTTGGCCTCATAAACTGTTTGGGTCTAATGAGTCTTTGTTGTGGGGGCTACACTGTACAATGTTGAATGTTTAGTTGCATCCCTGACCTCTACCCACTAGAGTCCAGCAGCACCTCCATGTCTAAGCCCAAACCATGACCATCAGAATGTCCCCAGATATTGCCAAATACCCCCTGGGAGCTGAAATTGTCCCCGGTTTAGAATCACTGATATAGACCATGGTTATAGAAAAGGAACCACAGGTAAAGCAGAACGCACTGGAAACTGTACCTAAACAATCCACCTACCAGATAGGGGGCTAAACTTCTTCAGTTATATTTGTCTAATATTGTGAGAAATGTCAATGGCATGATTCATATCTATTAAATAAGTTACCAGGCTCACCAAGTAAAAAATAATTGATTTGCAAACTTGACAATATCAAACAGCAAATAAAGGAAATCCTAAAATCTCATTAAATGCCCCCACTCATAAGTGTCTACTAAGGGCCTAGACTATGTCAGGCACTGTGTCAGAAGCTGGGTTCCAAAGTAAAAATGATGGAAGCATTCCTGCCTTCGTGAACTCTCAATGCCAATGGCATTATCAGGTAAGGAAATGGGCAACTATGCCATACAGTTGTGCTATCTATAGTACAACTATATGTATTGCTATAAATAGTATGCGCTATCATGGGGAAAGACGCTGGGGCTCTTTCACAGGATTTAAGAGACTTAGATTCTAGAAGACATTTTGTCTAAGCTAAGACCTAAAAGATGAGCAGAAATGAGGCAGAGAAAAGCACTGAGAACATGACTAAGAAGCTGAAATGGCATGAGAGGTGGCCCAAAGTGGTCATAAAGCATGGAGCGGTTGTGAGAATATAAATATTATACTAATGATAGGGAAATCTGTAAAGAAGTGAGGGTGAAGAGGACAGCAGGGGCTAAATCATGAAGGAAACCATGTTAAAAAGTTTGAGATTCCTTGCAAGGCAAAGGGAACTCACTGAATAATTTCAAAGGGGAAAGCAGAATTATTAGGTTTTTGCAGATAGATCACTCTAGCTAAGTAGTGATATTAGTCAGGATTCTGCAGGGAAACAGAAACCAGTAGGAGAGATGTGTGTGTATTTATACACAGAGAGACAGACAGAGGGGCAGATTTATTATAAGGGATTGGCTTATGAGATTATGAAAGCTGAGAAGTCTCACAATCTGTTTTCTGCAAGGCGAAGACCCAGGACATCCAGTGATGTAGTTCTAGTCCAAGTCCAAAGGCCTGAAAACCAGGAAAGCCAATGGAATAGCTCCAAGCCAAAAGCGGGAGAAAGTCTCTCTTATTCAGAGGTGGTGAGGGCTGGTGAGCCAGTTTGTAACTTCAACTGATTGGATGAAGCTGACCTGCATAGGAAGAGCAATCTGCTTTACTCAACTGATTAAATCTCATCCAAAAACACCCCCACAGAAAACACCAGAATAACGTTTGACCAAATATCTGGGCTCCCTACGGCCAGCTCAAGTTGCCACACAAAATTAACCGTCACAGTAGCAAATGTTAAAAACGAAAGAATGAATCCAAGGAGTACACAAGAAAAGTCGGCACAGTAAACAGTTGGCACAGTAAACAAGGCAAGACATCGTGAGCTGAACACTGTGGAAATTTCACTGCCCACCATTTTTTAAAAGATTTTATTTATTTATTTATTTATTTGACAGAGAGAGAGAGAGAGAGAGAGAGAGATTACAAGTAGGCAGAGAGGCAGGCAGAGAGAGAGGAAAGCAGGCTCCCCACTGAGCAGAGAGCCTGATGCAGGGCTCCATCCCAGGACCCTGAGATCATGACCTGAGCCGAAGACAGAGGCTTTAACCCACTGAGCCACCCAGGCGCCCCACCATCCATTTTTTTTTAATAGAGGTCATAGCCTGGCACATAGCAGCAGCTTATTGAATATGCATTTAATATTTGTCAAATTTGTAAATGAATGTGAGTGAATGAAATCAAGAACGTTTTGGAAGGATGTATTTCATTGTAAAGCTTGACAGGTAGTCCCATACACCTGTGATGACATGTTTACATCTTAATCATTTCATCAATCCTGTTCAAATCAGAAAGCATTTAATGTTATTCCAAACCTTGAGTGCTGTCAACAGTTAATACTGGTAAAGGTGCAGTGAAAAAGACACTCCCAAGCACTGTTGAGGGACTTTCTGGATAGCGATCTGGCAGCATTAAGAGCATTAAAAATGTTCTTACCCTTTGGTTTAGCAACTCTCCTTCTAAGTTTCTATTCTAAGGACTGTTCATTACAGTGAAAAAATGAAAACAACTTAATCTCTAACAGAGAGAAAAGCACTAATTAGTAACCACCAAGTAAAAATCTTGTTTTCAACGTCAGTTTGGTGAAATAGACAATGCGTTAAAAAATTATGTTAACAAATTAAAATACAAAACTCTCTATATAATATGATCCTAAATGCTATCCATTTCTTTCCAGGCTTATCTACATTAACTGAGACAGAGAACTTAGATATGTATGAATGAGGAAAATAATCTTAATTTATAAAATATATGTGTATACATAATTGTGGGTACTTAGAAATTTTAAGTTATTCACTTTTTTACTGGAGTTAGTCAGAGTGTCTCAGCTAAATGGCCATTCAAAAAAATGTTTTAAAAGAAAATGAATAGAAGAATGGATGAGTGAAAGGCTGCTGCTAATTGCAAATGACCAGATGTCTGCATAGTAACTGTAAACACTCTATTTGGCTCACAATAGAGGAAAGTAACAGACTTCTGAAGACTCTTTCCAGTGATATGATACATACCCTGACTGTTTTGAAAGGACTTTAAGACCTTGGGTTTGGAAAGGCAGAATAGTTTACCAGAATTTTTTGTTCACAGAGTCACATAATCCAATTCAGTTAGTTTTCAAATTTCTATAAAACTGTGAAAGGCCTCAAAAGGTCTAGCAGCCTGGTCTCTGTCAACTGAGATTAACAGCTGAGTATGTATGTGTATGTGAAGGGACAAGTACAGAACCTCCTTTCATGAGTATTTCCAGTACTTAAGAACCTCCTTTGTCAATTCTTACTTCAAGTTCAGTCGATTCCTTATTGTCTGGCCTTCATAAAGTAGAGAACAGCTGGGTTCCATACTTCTTATATAACTCTTCCAACACTATCAGAGGGTTACTTGTTCTGCTCGTCCCCAATGCTTCCCAACCCCATGCCCTGAGAGTTAGCTCACCCTCATCAGCCTGATGCCATGCTCTCCCCACCAACAAAGTATCTGTCCTCTGTCTCACTTCTTGCCTCCTCCTGAGGCCTTGCCCAATTATAAGGGTGCTATAGAATTGACTGCTGTGCCAAGCATTACTTGAAAAAAGTTGGTCCTTGCAGGTTGACTACGGAATGGGAATAAGTAGATACACCCATGCTATCTGTTTCCTAGCTTTTTCTCCTAATGGGAACGGATAAAATGCCTTTGGTGAGTTTGATTTTTTCCCTAACACATTGTTTATAAAGAGTCTGCACAAGAAGGTGTTTTGAGAGTGTGTTCACTTTTTTTTTTTAATTAAACACTGCTCTGTTACCCTGAACAAGACTGTTGATGAAAAAATGAAATGAAATGAAAAAATCTACAGTTTACAGAACTCCCCACTTTTCCCTCAGGAGTGGATCACCCTAACTCACTGAGTGTCCTCATCCTATCAAAAAAATTTGTTGAGGGGGAAAACCTTACTCAGAGTAAAAATGATTTAACAGCCATCTTTTAGATTATGAATATTTTAAAGTATGTTTAACTTTTATGGCTATTCAGTTACAGAAAAATGAAGGAAAAGTTCCAGGGAATAGAAAGAAGAAGACTCCATGTTACGGTTATAGAACATATTATGAAAGCACCTAAATAGTCCTAAAGATACAAGTAAGAAGCTACCTCAGTGAACTGCCCTGTAGTTCTGTTGTTGGAATACTTATTCTTAAAATTAGGGGACATATGTCTTCCTCCTTTGGCATTCAATGGGTTTTTTTTTATTTGTTTGTTTTTGCTTTTGTTTTTAACTGGGTCATTGCTGATGACTGTAATAAAGTGCTATTCAGAAGTCAACTGACAAAACAGTTTCATCTCTTTCTTGCATCTCCCTATTTCTCTCTCTCTCTCTCTCTCTCTCTCTCTCTCTCTCTCTCACACACACACACACACACACACACGCATGCACACACACACATGCACACACACAATTCCAAGATGAAATTACTGTGGGGTTGCTCTATGCACCAAACCCAAGCCAATTAAAAAGCTTAACCATCATTGCCAACACCACTATCTTCAAAATTGTAGCAAAGAATTAAATAAAACTTTAAATGCTTTGTATTATTACTTGAAAATGATTAAAATAAAAAACCCTGGGCAGTATAAATCCTACTTATGTGATTCATTTGTTAATTAAATGTGTGTTTATAATCAATTGCTAAAAGTTCTCCAGATAAATAAACATTAGACTCAGTGATCTTTTACATCATTAATAAAAGTTTCCAAGAAAAAAATAGTTATCCACAACAATTAGTTAGGTCTCTGCTTTCCAAATGGATCCAAATACTGAACCTATTCTTTAGATTAGATATGAAAAGTGTGTTTTTCAGTTTTTTTGAATATTAATTATAGCTCACATACCATGTACATTTAACTGTAACTAATTGTGAAACTGAGAAATCTATATAACATTTTCACACATATTTTTTCTACTATTGTCAATATAGTATCATTTAGAAGCATACAATTTTGTAAAATAAAGTATTTCACCTGGGAGAGAACACCAAAAGTATTTTGTAAGAATTGGAAAACTAAGAGGGCTAGAAGACACTAGAGCTACCAGGGGGGCTAAATCTATAGATGGGAGATTGGAAAAAAGTAAGACTCAATGTTTTCTTCCATGAAATGTGACTACCCAAAAGCTCTCAGTCCACTGTGCTCATAAGGAGTGATCAATACAGTCTTATTACTCCCAGAATGCCTGGTGCTCACTCCAGTAGTATATTCTGCTACATGTGGCTGACTAAGAAAGGATGAGGAACTTACATTTTTTAAATCAAAATTTATAAAATTGTCTTTAAAATTGGAGTTAAATAGACATTTCTGTGATCTTCTTTGGATAAAGATTTTCTTTTTACAGGTTGTCTTTTTTTTTTTCCTTTTGACAGCTACAGTCCCCAAAGGAACAAATGAGAATCGCATTTCATAGATGAGGAATCATATCCCCTTCATCAAACATCTCACCTCTTGATATTACTTGCAATTGGATAAACATGGGGAATAGTCCTACCGAACTGATTCCAACTTTGGCTGGACAATTACAATGCACCTGCTACATTTTCAAAGCAAATGATTCTGCTGTCAGTAGAGTCTTTAAAATGCTGAGCATGGCTGAGAGATACTCTTATCAAATGGAACATTATAGTTCAATAAATATTTATTGAAGCCCATGCTCTTCACAGGGTAATATTTCCTTTCTTTGAACAAATGGTTTTAACTTAAAAGAGGGTGATACCACATTTTAATCAGTGTAATTGCATTAATTTTTCCCCAGTTCCTTCACTTTTACTCATTCCAAATGAGACATGCACCAACACCTTTTACATTGTGCACCTATTACCAGGTTATTGAGTCTCAAGAGAAATATCTTTGTCCAGACCATTTCCTTGCATGTGCTAGTGACTGCAAAACAAATTTCATTATTACTTAAGATTAAAAAGTTAATGCTGCTACAAACATAATTACATTTTCACCATTTCATTTATCACATATGGTGATGGTTAAAAAAAATCGAAAAGCATGTTGTAGCTTTGTTTTGAAAGACTAAATGAACACCTAATCTTATGGAAGGAAGAGGGAAAAAATATTGGGTTGTGTTTGTAGCACATTCCAAACAAGACACTAGCCACACTTGGAACTACCCATCTCGCTCAAGGAGGTTGCCCCCACGAAAAGAAGCATGTCTGAATGTTTGAAAACATAAAGCAAACTCCCCACAAGAGCAGGAGAGGGGAAAGAGTGAGAAGCACAGTGTCGCCTCCCAACTCAGGTGGCATGGGGTGAGCTGAGTTGCCATTAGGCTCCTGCTAACCCAGCAGCCACTGTGTGTCAGAGTCCACTTTTGTCATGGTGAGAGCAACAGCTAGAGCAAAAGGGTGGAGTGTCGCTGATGTTATTTCAGCATTTTAAATATAAGACTTTGATTAGAAGACAGTATTACAGGCAAATGAATTCTTCTTCACTGACTCACAAATTCTCTAGTTTTCCACTTCATCTGATTTAGGAAGTACTCAGATCATATTCATAAATCATACCCATAACATGACACCTTATTAGGTGGGGCTCGGGTGAGGAAAAATTGCTCTAAGTAGATTACGATGACTGGCATGAGGAAAGAAAAACCCCTCCTAGCAGTTCTTACAGGACTTCACTTCGCATCAACAAGCAAAACCAAATCCATACTTCACATGCAAAATGTAGGGTGTATAAAGGCTTGTGCAATGGGCACAGATAGAAGCTGCTTGACCCATTTCTTACACTTGGATGAGCCATTATAATGCCATCAACAAAACTTCCTTTTAAAAGTTTATATTTCAAAGATGTAATTTGAAATGCATAAGTATCTTTTAAGTGAAAGCATTAATATGTAATATGATAATTTACCATATTCTTTAACTGTTGTCCTAACATTTCCAAGGTCTAGCCCTCACCCTTACCAAAGTCCTCTCCTATTATTAATAACCCTGAACTTGAAAAAAGGTCAACTCATACTCAGTTGTGCAATGTCTTTAGTGATTATTTACTGTGAATCGAGTGAACTTCTTCAAAATATATGAAAATAATTATTTGTCCCAAAGGTACACACAAAATACCCATTTAAAATATATGAGTATCTTGCCAATCACTTCCTCAACACGGTGGTTTGAGTGCCCAAGATCACTCAAAGACAATATACTGAGGAATACTATGGACAATTCATATCTAAATAATTCAAAAAACAAAACCACAATCTTCTCGTGGAGATGTCTGGCCTGGCATAATTACTGAATAATCTGTTCCTTTTTGAGTCACAGACTTGATCCAAAGCCAACAGGGCACTAGTGCCTAAGGAGTTAATTAGTGTAAATGCAAGCGTACACCCTGGGACTTCTTCTCCAGGGTTGGTTCTATGCTAAAAGAAACCACGATTGCGCACACCCATTATTCAAGAAAATGACTCTCCAATTCAATTTGAAACATTCTTATTTTGAAACTACTTAAGACTGACTAATTACATTATTTGGGCTTCTCAGATATGCAAGAGAAAATAATTGTTTATGTTCTAAAGAAATTCATTTAGTAAGTTTTATAGTAATTGTATATCTAAAAGTTGTGCATCATTAAATGATTCTAAGGTCACAAAGAGCAATAATATTTTATGCTTTCCTTTTTTCCTTACTTTATCACCTGTCATTCTAGTACTGTAGAATTTAAGCAGGAAGTCCAGATTGAAATAGGAATAAAGTAATCATATTGATACATAGAATCTTAGTCAGATGAAAACTAATTCACAAAATTTATTTCAGGTTAAAAGAAGAATAGAGTTTACTGGACAGTAGCATTAATGATAGTGGAGAAATAAGTGGATTTCAACACAAATGGATGTACTATGCTGTAGACCTAAAGTCCTTTTTTAGCTGATTAAGTCTGAGAAAGCACCTGTTGAGTTATACAAAAAGGCAATCTGGGCCCAAGACCCAAAGCAGTAGATTGGGAAAATGGTGTTGCCTCTTTTCTCTTAGAAGAAAGGAAGGAACAGGAAGTGAGGGAGGACAGGGGGAGGGAGGAGACAAGAAAGAAAGAAAAAGAGAAGGAAAAATTACAGTTATTCTCTGTCACTCTACACTTTAGTTAAGCTAAAAATGCTTTGTGGGCAATGTAGTTTTATGCATGTGTATTTGTCTACTCCGTCTTTGCATTTGGCCTACAGGAGAGTCCACTTCGTTCAATGAAAATGTTGCCTCTCCCCCAACCTTGGACCCCAAGACCAAGATTTGACTTTTTCTTTTAATATGTTACAGAACACTGCAGCTATTGAATCTGTGTGTGAAAACTATCTGTAGCCTAACTTTCCACTATAATCTGCTAAATGAGATAGTTGCTTGCTGCTTGCTGATAAATTCCCAGAAGAGAATATTCCCTGAACATCAGTGCTGAGCATCAATCTCAGCAGAACCCAATGATCAGAAAAGTGGGTCTAAAAGACAGGTGTTCAGTCTGTTGTTTGGAGCTCAAAACTGATTTAGCCAAAAAAGAGGAATGCTTTCATGATAGCTTGGCCCACAGTCCCTCCACAATAATCTACTTAGCTTATAATAAAATTTAATGTAAAATACCTTTGAATTTTAAGAGAGTTTAAAATGATAACACATGTAAAAATATAAGAAGTACAAGAAGGAATAGAAAAAGAGCTTCCTTCCAATGTGGGTGAAAGGTTCATGCCAGGCAAAAATGTGAAATAAGCAAAATCCCCTTGCTTACATCTCCTTCACGTGCTTCTTTTCCATCTAATTTCTCCAGCTCCATTCCTCCACTGCTTAGGCTCATGCTCAATCTTCAGGAAGCACCTCACCCTAACAGCTCCCAGGAAGCCAGTCCTCTGTCTCCAAGTGGTCTCAGTTCCAAACCTACCTATTGCCTATCCCACTTCCAGGAAAATTGTCACACAGCTTATGCAGCACCCTTTAACTGGGTTTTAGGAAGAAAGCAATATAGCTAACTGACCATTTCCATTATGTGTGAATAATTGTTATCTTCTTGAACATTTCCTTGAATAATTATCAATGGTTCTCTTTATTCATTTGCTTTGTGTTTGAATGTTCTCCAGAATTCTATCTTGATTTACCTACAGTGCTTTTCGGGTGTATCTCCACGTATAGCTTTTTTGTAGTTGCTCTAGGTTTCACACTCTTTCACATACATAACTTTCCACAATTTTTCGTGTTGATACTTTACCAGTACAAGTGAAAAGGACAAATCCTAATCCCCTTTAAGTCCCTTTGCTCTCTCCCATTCATAATGGAATTGTCTTCCATATTTCCTCTATATACAATGAAAGCCACATCAGATATTGAAAACCACCAAAAATAATGTAGAAAACTCAAGAAAAGGAGGAATGTTAATTGTGCAGACCATATTTTTACCCTTCACATTGTCCATTTTCATTGTTCCAATGTACCTTCTCATATTATTTCCCTTTCATTTAGAAAACTTCTTGAAGTCATTATTTTAGGGTAGTTCTGCTGGCAACAAATGCTCTTGGTTTTCCTTCCTCTGAAAAATGGCTTAATTTCCCTTCACTCCTGAAGGGTATTTTCAATAGATATAGAAATCTAAATTGACAGTTTCTTTCAGCACTTGAAAATGTGGCATGTTCTCTAGCCTCCATGATTTCTGATAATAAGTTCTCTGTTATTCAGATTATTTTTCCCTACAGGTAAGGTATCATTTCTCTCTCACTGCTTTTAAAGTTTTTCCCTGGTGTTTAGCTTTCAGGGCTTTGATCATGATGTGTCTTGGCCAGGGTTTCTCTGGGTTACACTGTTGAGGGTTTCTTCAGTTTCTTGAATCTCTAGGTTTATATCTTGTGCCAATTTGGGGAAATTTTCAGCCACTATTTCTTCTGATACTTTCCCAGTCTTCCATTCTCTCCTCTCTTTCTGGGATGCTGACAAAATCAATGTTAGCTCTTTCATTACAATCTCAAATGTAGCTGAGACCCTGTTTATTCTTTCCTGTTTATTTTCTCTCTCGTGTGCAGGTTGGGTAACTTCTACTGTTTGTTATCTTAAAGTTCACTGATTCCTTCTTCTATTCTCTTCATAGTCCTTTTAAGACCCCTCAGTAAAATTTTGGCTTTTTTTTTTTTTTGCTTTGTTTTGTCTTGTTTCTTGGATACTCTATTTTTCAGTTTTCAAATTTCAATTTGTCTCTATATCTTTTATTTCTCTGCTGAGACTTTCTATTTTTTCCTTTTTATCAAGCCTTGTTTGTAATTGCTCCTTGAAGCAATGTTATTTATGATGACCATTTTAAACTCCTCATCAGATAATTCCAACATCTTTGTCATCTCAGTGTTAGCATCTGTTGATTATTTTTTCTCATTCAAATTGAGGTTTTCCTGGTTCTTGATATGATAAGTAACCTTATCAAAGCTGGGAGCTGGTCTGTGGGAAAGCCTGTTTCTCCCTCTCCCACTCCCCCTGCTGATGTTCCCTCTCTCGCTGTGTCTCTCTCTGTCAAATAAATAAATAAAATCTTAAAAAAAAACCTGGGAGCTGGTGAAACTCCTGAATTCCCATCAGGCAGGGAGGGAAAAAGATGCTCCTTAGGGTTGAATAGGACTCCAGGTCCAGGCTCCTGCTCAACCTTCTCTGATATTGCTCCATTCTAAGGTGGGGTCATCCATGCTTTACTTCTTTCCATACTTTTTCTTTTTTACCTTCTGAACCCACAGATTTTTCTTAAGATCTAAGATTTTTCCACAAAGGACTGCAGAATCAGATGGACAATGATTAGCCTAAGTCATTGGTTTTCCCCTGTGCACTACGATTATTTTTAAAAGAAGCAACTTCCCATAAATATAAAGTATCTACAGAATAAATTAGGTTAGTAAATCTGCTAGGACTTTTTTTCTCCCCCAAAAGGCAGATTCCTATTTAGGAGAGGTATACTGGGGAAATATATTGTTTAGCTTAAAGGCAACAAAAAGAAAATTTTTTAAAAATCATGAAAAAGAGGGGGGAAGAGGCCCCCAAAAGAGAAATATTTTCTAAATATTATTCATGTATTCCCTACCTCTAATTTGGGTTTCTGGGTGTGTTGGGCTTTTGTTCATTTGACTCTTAGACTTTATAGTCTCCACCTATAATTTCTTCAATGACCTGAATTTATTAAGAGTCCAAAGGTTAAGGAAATGAAACAGAGGGAAAAATAAACTTGCTTACACAGTAGGTGTGCAAAGTGTCTCAAAAATCTAAACAAACAGCCAAGATGCTTTCTTTAAAAAGATTTTATTTATTTATTTGAGAGAGGGAGAGGGAGAGCACAGAAGGAAAGTGAGAGGAAAAAGCGAACTCCCCACTGAGCAGAAAGCCCAATGTGGGTGTCAATCCCAGGACCCTGAGATCATAACCTGAGCCAAAAACAGATGCTTAACGGAACCACCCAGGCACCACGAAGATGTGTGTGTGTGTGTGTGTGTGTGTGTGTGTGTGTGTGTGTGTGTTAAGATTTCATTTATTTGAGTTTTTATTTATTTTATTTATTTGAGGGAGAGAGAGAGAGCATAAGCAGAGGGAGAGGCAGCGGGAGAGAGAAAGGGAGAAGCAGAATCTCTGCTGAGCAGGGAGCCTGATGGAGGGCTGGATCTCAGGACCCTGGGGTCATGACCTGAGCCAAAGGCAAATGCTTAACCGAATGCTTAACTGAACCACCCAGACGTCTCCAAGATGCTTTTTTTTAACGCATGATTTTTCTTACTAAAATAAGGAACAATTAATGTCATTAATCAACTAAATGTGTCTACTGTAGGAATACTGCAATATTAACTGAAGTTTGTAAAACCCACACAGTTACTTCATTTCACATCATTGGAAGAGAGGGGAAATTAAACGATTACCTTTCCAACCCTCTTCTGCAAATACTTCTCATAAACATAATTCCAAAATTAAGAAGACCAAGCAAAAGAGAATCATCTCTGACCTTTACATTTACTTCTCTTTCAAAACTAGTACTTCTTTTTTAAGCTCAAATTAAAAAAAATAAAATAAAATAAAATTGGGTTGAGGACAAAGTGGAAGCAGTATTTGCAAAATCTGAGGAAGTACAGCTATACCTTGCACAACTCACTTGGTAACCCTTTCTTAAAACATTCAAGAGAACCAGTCACACAATTATCAGGATTTTTTTTTTTAAAAAACCACATATTCCATGACAAATTAAATGCCTCCTCTATAAATGTGTGTCATCTAGAGCAACACCAACTAAAGTATGCTATGATACCCAGAAAATTGAGACAGCCAAATACTTCTTCTCTCTAAGTCACCTTCTTGGGTGTGCACCCACTTAATATGCCTACTACAGGGAAATGATATGATCCTAATGGGAAAAATATATATATACTTCATTGTCAAGAGACAAATGTCAGGTATTACCATCTGGAAAATAGGTAGTCTTTATCCCTTCACATGTTAAACAAAAAGAAGAATTTTTCCAAACTAAAAATCTCCAAAACTTTCAGCCAGTTAATTAGCTTATTTATGTATAAAATATAACTCTGAAAGATAATTTAGTCCAAAGTTCTGTTTTATAGATGAGGAGGCAGAGATGATCTTATATAACAAATCTCCAGAAGTCTTTCTTTTCATGTTTTAACATCAGTAAAATATATATGTATCTATGTATGTTTTTATGTATGTGTGTGTGTGTATACACATGCTTTCTCTGTACCCCTAAGGAATAGAAAAGAAGGGGCAGAATCTTCTTTGGCATAATAAAACCACAATACATCTCAGGGATGTCCTGAGTTGCCTTCTTAATTTTGACAAGTCTTAGGAATTAATGGTTGGAAAGAATAGTTTCTTCCACATCTTTAAGAAAAAGAGAATACTATGGTGGAAAGGGCTCAGACGCAGGAGCTTGTGGGATCTTGAGCAAATTAGCAAGCAGCCCAAGCCTCAATTTCTTCATCTTATCTTGGAAAAATAATACAAACTTTATAGAAGTGTTGTGAAGATAAAATTACAATAATGACTTACATATACATTTTGTAGAAGGTCCACTTTGCAGGTATCACTGGTATGACCTCTATGGAGAGTAATTAGGCATACCCAACAGTTCCACTTCCAGGAATTTATCCTACCAGCACACACACATATATATAAAATGACGTCTGTATATGAATCCTCACTGCAGTGTTGTTTGTAATAGCCCAAGATTAGAAACAAATCAAATGCCCATCATAATAAATTTAATAATATCATACAATGAAATTTCTAAGTTTTACAAGAAGTAAGATGTTTTACAGGATATACAGATGAATAGATGATACGTAGATAGAGAGCCAGATGTTTTCGCCTGTGTGTACAGAAGGATTACGGAAGAAAAACAACTAAAACACTTGACTCTCTGAGGAAGGGACTGAGTGGTGGGAGACGGGACTAGAAGAAAAACTTCCTTCTTACTCTGTACCTTCTTATATTTTTCAAACCTTGCTCTGTATGCTTGTATTCAGAGAAAAATGAATAAAATTGAAAAAATTTTAATTATGGAGGAAGCTGATAAAGAGCGTAAGATTTAGGTTTGTTTTTTTTCTTCTTGTATTTGCTTTTGTGGGTTTTTTTTTAAGACTTTTCAACAGATTTAAAGGATAAGAATGATCAATTAGGGGCACACTTACCAATAATAAAGATATTAAAATCAGAATCAATAATGATATTAATAATTTGCACCAAAGTTGCCAAATTGATTCACTGAACATAATTATAAAAGAAGTTTGTAACTAACACATAGCTAAACACTATGCGATACTTAATTACATCAGTTATTCTTAGGAGAGTTGGGAAAGATAGAGTATTAAATTGTGGTTATCTGAGACAGGTTGTACATATACATGAATGTGTCCGTGTGCGTGTACACACATGACACAGGCACGCATATTCATGTACACTTGAGATTCTGAATTTCAGCCTCCTCAGACATTGGGAATCAGTGACTTAGAAGCAGCATGTGCCGAGTTGAATTGGTATTTGGAAGCAAAATGCAGATACTAATTAAATAAGTCTATGGTTTAGTTATGTGAAATAACAATCTTATTCAGTGATTTTTAATCTGATATTTCACTGGTGATTTTTTATTCCACAAAGCATTTATGATCATTGCTTTTTTTATTTTATTTTAATTCTGTTCTTGGCACTAATAGGTGGTGGAAGGCTTCACGTTCTACCAGTTGTCAGTCACAAAACAATGGAAGAGAGCTGTATGTGGGCAAACTTTTCGGTGGAAGAAAAGACTCGGCCGAGTTATACGACGGCAGCGTGTCTGATTAGTTGTATCAATAATTGTGAGAGAGCATGGCAAAGATTCCTCAGTGACATTTTTTTTTCTTTTTTCTTTTTTCTTTTTATTTATTTGACAGAGAGAGAGAGATTACAAGTAGGCAGAGAGGCAGGCAGAGAGAGAGGAGGAAGTAGGCTCCCTGCGGAGCAGAGAGCCCACTGCAGGGCTCGACCCCAGGACCCTGAGATCATGACCTAAGCCAAAGGCAGAGGCTTTAACCCACTGAGCCACCTAGGCGCCCCCCTCAGTGACATTTTTTGTTCGTGTATTTGTAACAGACAGGGGAGAAAGAGAACTGACTGAAATCACTTATGCTTCCAAAGAATAAGCATAATCTTTCTCTGTAGTAGACGGCCTTTTGTTTAGCAAAACACCTTGACAGGCCCCTTGGGTTTCAATACTGAGGCCCCCAGGGCCTAGTTTGGAAAAGGACAGACACAGATCTATTTGAGTCGCTCTGTGCAAAATAATGAAAGGAGTAGGGGCAGTGTACTGGTTACCGTGTAACCAGTTACAATGTTATAGTGTACAAGGTTAGAAGCAGCTTCAAATGGGAGATTATTCACAGAAGCATAGGGGGACTAGAAATTTGGAAGCCAGAGAAAGACGAGAAAGACCTCTGTACAAGGTAAGGAGTAGGAAATGCTTTACAGTCAAATTTTCAGTTAAGTTTGGCACATAAACCCATGTGAACAATTGATACTTTTAGAGAAAAGAACACGGGCCAGATGATCAGTGGCCCACAGAAGAGGCAAGGGAGATGTGAAGAGTGGCAACAGAGGTGGTCACCCGGGTGCAAACGAGAGTCGCCTGTCTCTTTGATAATGCTAGAGGAAGTTGAACTTTGGTGGGTGTGGACGGGTATGCAGTGAGAATGAAAAAAGCTAACACCTGGATAAAATATATGCTATAATTACCAATAATATTTCCCTGCAGTCACCGACCAAAAAAAAAAAAAAATGACAAATTGCCCCTTCCATCCTTCATCTATTTGATCATCAGTAAAAATGAATATAAAAAGTTTTCATGCATATTTGAATGCACTAGATGCACTAAAGCAAAATCAGAGTCTTTGAAGACCCCATCTGGGTAGTAGTTTGATTCTGGAATTTTATTTTGCATGAATATTTAGATCACAAATGGGTTTCTTTAATTACCACCTGTATCACTTTTTTACTGGTTACACAGAAATCATATTAAAATTACCTTGCGCTGTTACTTCTATCTAGGTAAATAAACCTGGTCTCCAAATCTAACAGCCTTACCTAATATTTGAAATTAATTTTTTAAAAATGCACAGTTATGCATCTCATATTCCCATGAAACGTTTCATCAAAAGGAAAGACAAAACCAAGGGCATATCAGTCTAGTGGCAGTGACAGATACTAGATATTAGAAAGGCATATAGAAAATCTTTTTCATTGCAAACACTCTGAATGACATCCAAATCAAGATAAATATCAGATGGATCTGAATATTTTTAAAAGGTCTGAAATCCATTAAGTGAACAGAAATGTTTTCTTGAGGTGGATAAAAAGAGAGAGAAAGAAAATATAGAACAATAAGGATAAAGAATAATCTAATAAGATGGGTTAGAAATTCTTAGGTCTCACTATTTTATTACAGTCAAAATTAATTCTTCTTCCCACTTAATAGAAATATTAATTGGGAAAAATCTCCAACAACAAACTACAGATAAACAATTCTCAATTTCCCACATTCAGAAAAAGTGGCTCAAGTGTGTGATATAATGTAGAGGTTGTTTACATTTGACTCATTAATTTCTAATTAAAATTTTATTTGGCCCACCAGCCCTGCTTATGTTTCTTGAGAATACCTCATCTTAAGGGACAAGGAATGGCCAGGAGTGTATTTTTTATAAGTGGGCAGATCAAAGGCATTGTAATGTCCGAAAAGGTTCTGAGGGAAAGAAAAAACATGCACCTGAGATTAAGTACTTTTATTTATTTAAGTGTGACTTTTTAAAAGTGCCCAACTCATAAGTATATACCTTCATGATTGCCCATAAAGTAAATATAACTATTTAACGTGAACTCAGGCCAATAAACGAAGTATTACCAGCACCCCATTCATTACCCTCCCCCCATTCCTTATTTCTCAAGGTAACTACCATTCTGACTTCAAACACTATCCACTAGGTTTTGCTGTTTTTGAACTTCATATAAATGGAACCACATAGGGTCTACTTTTTTTGAATCTGGCTTCTTTCACAATAGTATGTTTTGAGATTCACCCACATGACTTCATGTAGTTGCAGTGCATTCGTTGTTATTACACAATGTTGATATCACAATGTATTTATCCATCCCATGGCTAATGGACACTGTGCCATTACAGTGGCTGGCTGTGAATGTTCTAGTCTATGTCTTGATAAGCTAAGGTACACATATCCCTTGGGCGTATGCCTGGGACACATATCCAGCTTTAGTAAATTCCAAAACAAGGTTTCCAAAATAGCCAGTCCACTTTACATTCTCACTTTCCATGTATGATTTCTGAAGATACCACAACCTTCTTGATACTTACTCAGTGTGCGTGTGTTTTTCATTTTTGGTTTGTTTATTTTTAAATTTAGCCGTTATGCTGGATACAAAGTGATATATCATTATGCTTTTAATATTTATTTCCCCGAAATTTAGTGAGCTAAATCTAGTCTTTTGGATATCATCATTTGGAAAGTACCTATTCACTTTTTTTATTTATTATCCTATTATAGTCATTTTTTTGCTTATTGATTTATAGAAGCTCAGTATGTATTTTATTTAGGTCTTTTGTTGGATATATATTCACTGTAGCATCTATTTCTACTCTGATGGCTTGTTTTCTCACTATTTTCAAGATATGAGAATTTTAAATTGATATTCTAATGCCATGTGGATAAAGAAGAGTTTATTTTTCCAACATAACAAAGGGAGATGCCAATGAATAAATATGGCCTTGGCACACTGAGAAGACTAAAATACCAAGCTTGGTAGATTTGTTAGGAATGGTAATACACCATTTAGCCTCACTGTTTCTCAGTTTTCTCATCCGTGTGGTGAAAATAAGTATTTGTTTTATATGAAATCACTCTTACAGCTAAGCTTTAGGGCCAAAGAAAATAGAGGTGGGAAAGAATAAGAAATGTTAATTTGTGATGCCAGGTAGTTTTACCTGTAAAAATAGATTAACACTGGTCTTTTAACAGAGGCACCTTGCTATATCTCTCTACAGAGATATCCTTTATAAACCACTGCAGTGGTAGAAACTCTGTTAAAATCTATTGGAGGATTAGGATGGCAGTATATAAAACAAAGAAGAAAGAGTTCAGTGAATAATCTGAGCAAGTCACCCAACCTTCACATTCTTTCAGGAACAAATCGTGTCTGGTGAATGTTTAATTAATCACACTGTCAGCAACATCAACTTCAAAAGCAAAATATGCAAAGAAAATACAGCACCATAGTTTTTGTATAATTTAGTAGAAAGATGTGATGTAGAGGAAAGAAGGCTGACTTTGACATCAGGCAGACTTGAGTTTTAATCTCAAAATTTCACTAATAACTGGAAGAGTTGGGTAAAATTATTTAACTTCCCTAAACTCATATTTTCAAAAAAGGGTTAATATCTTACAGAGTTCTGTGAGATTTCTAAGCAATTAATTGGTAATTCCTGGCACATAGTGGGTACCTAATACATGGTAATAATTATATTTATCTAGTATTTTTCTAAGGAAACTGAGAGCATTTGGTTGCCTGTGATTGTGATCACATGAGAAGTTTTTTAAATGATCAATAAAATGGATGTGGTTGTGGATTAGCTCTTTTAGAATTGGGGAACATTTCCTTTGAGGGTAAATTTAAAGTTTTTTCACTAGTTACCCAACATTCTAGTGTCATTGAGCCATGAAACACCTGTTCCATAGGTAGAAAACGATTGATTTGGTTAGAAAATGCAAGCACAGTCTAGAAAGTGTTCATTCTGATCCCTCTAAAGAGACCTCATTTAACTAGATTAATAGATTTGCTATTTTCCTTGACTACTATCTTTTGAACTAAGCTTTAACTTAATTATCTAGATCTGGAGATCTAGTTCCTGAGCCCATTTACCAAACTACATCCCTCTCAATCTTCAAACCAAAATATGAGTTTCATTTTCTAACAAAGTTTCAACATTATTAGTAACAGGTAGCTATTCAACTCAACCAATCTGTCTTCCCCTTGAGGTATTCTTTTGCAAACTTATATCACTAAATTTGTCCTACTTCTATACCACCAGACATTCCTCAAAAGCAAGGCGTGTCTGCCCCAAGGGTGTTGTAAACCGTGTTACTGTTTACCATTACTTGGTTTCTCTTTCTATAGGCGGATTATACCTCTCTGCCCCCATTGAATTAAAATGTGGCCTTGGGGCTTGCTTTGGCAAAAAAAAAATGTGAAGAGAAGTGGGGTATGCCCCTTGTGGGATGAATCTTTAAGCACACATCTTCTTTCCCTCACCCTTAAGATTGGCAGTGTTTGTTGGGTTGGAACCTCTCTAGCCTGGGTCACTGAGTGACTACTGAGCTGAGCCCATTGCTACTCTCAATCAAACATGTAGCATGAATAAGAGAGAGACTCTGCTGTTTTAGCTAGCTAAGACTGGAAGTTGTTTCCAGCACGAAACTTCCACCCATCCTGACTGATGGAACCCATAAGACACAAAAATGCATGACACAAAGTTGTGCTCTATGAAATATCAGGTTTTGTAAGGGAGATACTTAAAGACAGGAAAGTCTTGGGTTCAGTGTGGTACAGAAAAAAAGCTGTACCAATCATTACTGATAAAGATATTGTATTTATTCTCCTTAATAGTGATTACCTTCCTAATAACAATTATTCTACCCATTAGTAGTGGGGAATTTTAAAAAGGAAAATTAAACAGAGAGTGAAAAATTTAGAAAATATATATGATTGTCACTTTCTCTAGGAAATGTTTCTAACAAATTTGACAAAGGGGTTCTTTGAAACTTTAGAAATAACTTTCTTTAGGGCGCCTGGGTGGCTCAGTGGGTTAAAGCCTCTGCTTTCGGCTCAGGTCATGATCTCAGGGTCCTGGGATCGAGGCCCGCATCGGGCTCTCTGCTCAGCAGGGAGCCTGCTTCCCCCTCTCTCTCTGCCTGCCTCTCTGCCTCCTTGTGATCTCTCTCCCGCTGTGAAATAAATAAATAAATAAAATCTTTAAAAAAAAAAAAAGAAATAACTTTCTTTAGAGTAATGGTAGGATAATAATGATGGCTAAAATAACTAATATTTACTATACAAGCTAGAAATTAAGGATGGTTGATCACCAGAGCAAACAATTATTCTAACAATGAAAAACAACCATTTACTCAAAACAGTGTAAGAATATTTTTCTAGAGCAATCTCAGCCATGTATGTACCAAAACAAACTATAGAACTGATACAATTTGCTTTGGAGAATTATAAATGAAACATAAAACATTTTTCTGAAAGCCAAGTTCTTTTTACTTTAAAATTACCATGATCAAAATTCTCCACTGTATACAAATCGCTCACCAGAACAATAATAAATCAGGCATTTTTACATTCTAGCTAATAACTTTGTCAGGGACTACAGTTCAGAGTAGACCATGATTACTCAGAGAAAAAGTTCTTTCAATGAATTTTAGCCAGTTTCTGCAGAAAGACAAAATGTTTTTCCTCTCTTATGAAGGATTTATGGTCAAATTCTGTCAATCCACCTTAAACAGGGGATGCATTCTAGAAAAAAAGAAGAGCATAATCAAAAATTGAGATGGTAAAACACAAAGATGTACAAAATGAAATGCAATCCAGGTTAGCTATGGCTTAGGGTACTTGTGGAAATTAGCGGTAGAAAAAGAAAAGCCAGAAAATGTGACAGGAGCTGATGGTTATCCTACAAGATGCATTCTCCCCAATTTTCCTCAGTAACAGAATAGCCACCTACAAATAAAGACCTCCAGGTAGTTGGGTGTGGCCAGGTGTCCAAGTTCTGGGCAATGGCTAATTGCTGGAAGTGGTATGAACAATTTCCAGAAGTTTCCTTAAAGGCAGTAAACAAACCCATTTTGAGGATAAGGGAGAAACAAAATAAGAACCTGAGTCCTTGGCACTGTGGAAAACCTTATCATCTCAGAGCTACCTAAATTCACATGAGGGAGAAATAAATTTCTAGCTTTTTTAAGCCACTCTTATACTGGAGATTTTCAGCTGAGCCTAATCCTAAATAATACATGTTATGTACTGAACTGTGTCCCTATAAAAATCACACCTTAAAAGCCAAGCCCCCTAAATGATAGTATTTGGAAATGGGTACTGTAAAGAGATGACTAAGGTTAAATGAGATAGTAAGATGAGATCCTAATCAGAGAGAACAGACATCTTTAAGAGGAAGAGACACTAGAGATCTTGCCCTCTCTGTGAACACACAGAGGAAAGGCCATATGAGGACAGCAGGAAGGCAGCTGTCTGCAAGCCAAGAAGAGAGGTCTCACCAGAAACCAACAATGAAAGCATCATAATCTTGGACTTTCTAGCCTCCAGAACTGGGAGAAAATAAATTTCTGTTGCAGAAGTCACCCGGTGTGGAGTATTTTGTCATAGCAGCCAGAGCTCAGCCAGAGCCACAGAGAGTAGAGAACCACATCCGAGGCTGTGCATGCCATAGTAAGGAATTCATGTTAATAGATAGAGATGTTGGAGAGCAGGTGTGGAAATGATCCAAGTAGTGCATTCAGAAAGTGAAGATGTGACAATGATCAACGGAAAGACTGAGTCAGTAAGAATCCTAGGAGGTAGTAAGACCCATATTATATGAAATTGCATATAAGAGATGAGAAACTGAATGAGAACTGGGACATTTCCTTTTTCAAATCCAGGACACTCTTGAAAATAAAGTCTGAAAAACTGAAGGGGGAAATAAATAATTCAACAATAAGAATTAGAGAACATGGGTCACCTGGGTGGCTCAGTCAGTTAAGTGTCTGCCTTCAGCTCAGGTCATGATCCCCGGTCCTGGGATGGAGCCCCACATCTCCCTCAGTCCCTCCCCCCTGCTTTTATTCTCTCACACTCTCTGTGTCAAATAAATAAATAAAATCTATAAAAAAAAAAGAATTAGAGACCTTAATACCCATTTATGAACAAATGAGCAGAAAGTCAACAAGGAAACAGAAGACTTGGATACCACTGTAAACCAACAAAATCTAACAGACAATTCTAGAACACAGCACCCATTTTTTTCCTCACATGCCAAACTATTTTATAACTTTTTCTCTCAGTATTTATTTATTTATTTTTAAAGATGTTTTATTTATTTATTTGACAGAAAGAGAGATCACAAGTAGGCAGAGAGGCAGGCAGAGAGAGGAGGAAGCAGGCTCCCTGCTGAGCGGAGAGCCCGATGCAAGGCTCGATCCCAGGACCCTGAGATCATGACCTGAGCTGAAGGCAGAGGCTTAACCCGCTGAGCCACCCAGGTGCCCCATCTCTCAGTATTTATACAACATAGAAATTTTTTCACTACTGTTCTTTAAGGAATACCTTTCTGAACAAACTCTAACCAATAAAACTTTATGGATCTAAATGTGGGGGGGAATATTTTAATTGAATTTACCTCAAAATCAATGTTCATAATACAGATTATTCATAGTGTTTGTTTTCAGTATGCCTCTCCAAGATCCTAGGCCTGTCTCGTGATATTTGTACTTTGCTTCCTAGTGATACACATGAATAAAAAGCAGACTTGTTTTGATATTAGCTCAAATCAGGCACAATGAGACTGACAAAACTATTGTGAAAAAAAATAATTCTAAATCTCAGTATATGTGAAAACTGGTTTGCCTGCTGCTCGGAATTTAGCATGCTATTGATCTTCCCATTTGTGAGCAGAATTGAGAATCAAGGTACAATAATATTATTTTCCAAAGGAACCACAAAGATACGTGTTTCAGAGCTTGTGCTAAAACATTTAAAAATGTCAATTTTGATATTAGACACATTGTAGCATGCTTGATTTTATTAAGTTAATAAATATTATTACATTTGTTATGATTTTAATTATTTTCATCTAAAGAGAAAACATCTATTGATTGTATCCAACCTCTCAAATATTTATAAATTATGCCTTATTTAATCTTTTCTCCAATACTATGAAGTATTATTACAACCATTGTACAAATTAAGGATCTGTGCTCAAAAGAGTTAAGACCTCTTCCCCAGCTTCCAACTAATAACTGGCCAAGCCAAGGATACATGTTAGAACTCACTCCAACATTTTTTTAATTTTCACATATAAGACACTATATGAATCACCATAAATATACATACCATAATTGTTGGATATAAAAATAACACATTTCTATTTATTTTAGAATGTGAAGTGAAACTAAAAGTGACTATAATTATCCAGATAATTGAGTAGCTTGAAATACACTAATTCAAGTAAAAAGGGGTTGCTGCTCCAAATGATTAAAATTAGTCACCAAATTTAGAGAGTATTTCTAATTACTTAATTCTGCTTCAGTTTGCCTACATGAGCTGAACCTAATTTACAACACTTCTAGTTTTACGTTATGTTGTATTATTTATCATATTTGTAATTACAAATGGTTGACTTTAGAAATCAACTTTAGAATGGTTCGAGTTCCCTTAGGCTTTTGCTATTCATGAAGTAATAATCTGATGCCTCCTTCTTTAAAGATTTAGGCAAAATAACCCAATTAATTATTTTTAAATAATTTCAAACCTTATGGTCAGAGAGTATCCCAAGTGTTCTATGCTCCTCAGAGGTACCAGAAAATAAAGAAATGTTTTATATTATGTTTATGTGCACTCTGTGTCAAACTAATTCATTTTGATATAGTTGACATAAAGATGAATGACTTCTGTATTGACAGGTAAATAATAGGCACCCAAATAATATTAACTAATTCCTTTCACTTGCATTGTTCTGAGAAACTAGGTAGGAGATTGAAATCTGTGTCATATTTTCCATTTTCTAATTTTCAAAAAAAAATTATAAGAACTGATAATGTTTCAACCAAAAATCGGGTGAAAAACACGGGAAGACAGAAAAAAATTCATATTCCTGTTACCCAGTAAAAAACACCAGAGAATTTTGGTGAACTTACCCAAAGTGTTTTTCTTTTACTTTACTATTTTGTCCTTGCTTTTTAAATTTACCTTAAAAAGTAATGTATTTATTTTAGAATATTCAACAAGAACAGAACTGCATTCATGAAAAGTTAAAGTCCATATCTCATTGCTTTCCTTTAATATATACTCCAGTCTGCAGAGAAGCTCCTTTACACACACACATGCTCATACTCACTTGTGCAGTTATGAGCTGTGTTTCATAAAAACTTACCTAAAGAGGAGTGGATGCAGGACTACCAGAATGGTGGAATGAGAAACATGGTAAATCTTTCTCCTCCATAAAAGCAACAATCTAAAGAGTATTTCTTTAAGAAAAATGGCTGAACTTTGGTGAAAAATAGCAAGGTTTATGACACTATGATGTGTCCCTTTTCCCAAAACTGCTATGGACTTGAAAACTGGCAGCTTCCAACCACAATAGATGTGCAAAACAGAAACTTTTGAGCCACTTCAGAAGACAGACCAGGCTTGGAGCTCCTCAAAAAATCTCATCCCCAGAACAGAACACTGTAATTACTTTATCTATCTCACATGGCCATGGAAAAGCCCCATTCACAGGGCATTGTCATTGCTTAAAGTTTGCTCCTAAGGAGGGAAAAAAATACTCCCATCCCCAGGCTATTTGTTGAAAATAACCAACGACTAGTATTTCATAACACAGGTGCCTAAAGCTGAAATATCAGTTGAGGCAAAGAAGAATCTGGCCAAAACTGAAAAGGAGGATCTAGCGAATAAGCTGTTCATAGGAGACTTTCAACAGCTATCTAGAAGGCCACCCATATGCACGGGGTTGTGCACATGCCCAACAAATACCTGAAACAGCCACTGTGTGAGTCAGGATTCTCCAGAGAAACAGAACCACTAGTATATGTATAGAGAGGCTTATTTTAATGAGCTGGCTCATGCTATTGTGTGGGCCAGCAAATCTCAAATCTGTAGGACATACTAGCAGGCTGCAAATCTAGGGAAGAATTGATATTGCAGCCTTGATTCCAATGACAATTGAGAGGCAAAAATTCCTTCTTTGTTGGAATAGACTTTTTTTAAAGGTTTTCAACTGATTGAATGAGATCCACCCACATTGTGGAGGATAATCTGCTTTACTCAAAGTCTACTGATTTAAATGCTAATCACATCTTTAAAAAAAAAAAAAAACCCTCAACGCAACATCTAGACTCATACTTGACCAAGCAAGTGGGTACCATAGCCTAACAAAGTCAATACATAAAATTAATCATCACAACCAAAATCTTTTACCTTCGGCTAAACTTGAAGCTCTGAGCAAGCAAAAAAATACAAGCTAAGCCAGAGTTGTTAACTGCTAGTGAGTAGAAGGTATGCCCCAACACACACACACACACACACACACACACACACACACGCATTTAGCCAAGGGTAGAAGATTAATGAATTCAAGAATTTTTAAGGAAATCTCTGCCCAAACATTAGATAACCACTAAACTAACTGGAGCAGAGATTTCAAAAGCCATACACTACAAGAGAGAAAGGCTCTGCAGAAGTAAGCCAGGAAAGTCACTAAACGAATAGCAATCAAAACAGAAAGAGCAACAACGGCAAACCCTGGAGAAATGTGGGGAGGGGTGACTGATTTTTAGAATCACCACATTATAGTATGTAAAGTATCTAGTTGTCAACGACAAAAGAGAGAGAGAGAGAGAGAAACAAGGTAGTATGGCACTTATCTAGGAAAAATCTTTGAGTAAAAATTCTCTCTGAGGGGGTTTCAGATGTTGGATTTACTAGAAAAAGACTTAAAATCAACTACTAAAAAATGTTCAAAGAACTATAGGAAAATTTTGTCTAAAGAATAAAAGAAGGCTATGACAATGTTGCCTCACCAAATACATAAATCAGTAAAGAGATAAAAGATGATAAAGGAGAAATAGAGGAACAAAAGCAGGTAAGTCATTGAAAAATAGCAAAAAAAGCAAACACAAATCCTAAATTGTCAGCAATTACATCAAATGAAAATGAATTAAACACACAGACTAAAGGATATATATTGGCAGAAAATATTTTTTTGATGTCCCAACCATATGCTCTCTAAAAGAGACATTTTATACCCAGAGACATAAATAGAGTAAATGTAAAATGATGGTAATGATATACAAGCTAGCCAAAAGAGAGCTGGAACAATTATACTAATATCAGACAAATAAGACATTAAAACAAAATTTTTACTAAACACAAAGAAGGACATTTTATAATGATAAAAGTTTCAATCATTCAGGAAGATATGGCAAGTATAAACATATGAACCTAGCAACAGAGCCCAAAAATCTACAATATAAAATGTCTGAAAGAATTTAAGGGAGAAATAAATAATTCAACAATGAGAATTAGAGAGTACAGTGCCCTGTTTGCAATAATTATAGAACAACTAGGCAGAAGATACACAAGGACACTGAAGGCTTGGACAGCACTGCAAACAAGGTCTAACCGACAATTCTAGAATACACCACCCAACTGTGGAAGAATACATATTCTCAAAGACACAAGGAATAGTCTCCAGAATAGATCATATGTTAGACATAAAACAAGCCACAAGAAATTTAAAAGGATTGATACCACTCAGAGTATGTTCTCTGACCACAGTGCAATTAAATTAGATATCAATAAAATAGACTTGGAGAATTCACAAATAGGGGGAAATGAAACAATAAACTCCCAAACACAAAATGAGTCAAAGTAGAGCTATTAAGGAAATTAGGGGAAAAAATCAAGAAGGAGTAAAAGCAAAAGGATGACTTACGAAAATTGGTGGCATGAAGCCAAAGTAGTGATAGAAGAAAATCTGTAATAATAAATGCCTGTACTAAAAAAGAATAAAGATCAGAAATCAATAATCTAACATTCCACCTTAAGAAACTATAAAAAGAAGAGAAACCCAAAGCAAACATAAAAGATACAATAAAGATTAGAGCAGAAACAAATGAAATAGAAAAAAGTAGAGAAAGTCGGCAAAATAAAAATTGGTTCTTTGAAACGTTCACAAAACTGATAAAAGTTCAGATAATCTGGCCAAGAAAAAAGAGACAAGAATCAGATTATTGAAGTCAAGAACAGAAGTGGAGATATCACTTTGAAAGGGAGATTAATGACAGGGTGAATATACCCTAATCCTAACCTGCCAAACCTATGACTTTTACCTTAACTGGACAATGGGACTTTGCAGATATGATTCAGTTAGTATCTTGATATAGAGATATTGTCTGGATTTCTAGATGGCTAGAAACTAGATGGCAGAGTCAAACAAGATAGAGTCTTAAAATTTGAGGATATTTTCCAACTGTGCTCAGAGGGAGATGTGATGATGAAAAATGGTTAAGAGAGATAGAATGTCACTGGCTGTAAACATGGAGGAAGTGGGCTGCAAGTCAAAGAATGTGAGCAATGGTTTCAAGAGTTAGAAAAGGCAAGGAAAAATTATTTTTTTAAATCTGCAGTTTATTGGGCAAAAGGGAAAAAGAGCGAGAGAGACAAACCAAGAAACAGGCCCTTAACTATAGAGAACACACAGATGGTTACTGGGGGGAGGTAGATGGCGGGGGTGGGGAAAATAGGTGATAGAGATGAAGAAGTGCACATGTGATGAGCACCAGGTCTGGCATGGAAGTATTGAATCACTATACTGTACACATGAAACTGATATAACACTGTATGTTAACTACCTGGAATTAAATAAAAACATAAAAAATTTTAAAATTTAAAAAAATTAAAATCTGCAGTTTATTACATTGATGGATTATCTACTGTTGAGTCATCCTTGCATTCTTATGAAAATTCCTAATATTTAGAATACTTTATTCTTTATATACAGACCTGAATTAAGTTTGAGAATATTTTCTCTAGAATTTTTGTATCTAATTTAAGAAACGAAATAAATCTGTGCACCAGTTTGTTAGAGCTGCCATAACAAAATATTATAAATTGGGTGGCTCACACTACAGAAATTCATTTTTTCACAATCCTGGAATCTAGAAATTCAAGGTTAGAGTGTTGACAAGTTTGTTTTCTCCTGAGGCCTCTCTCCTTGGCTTGCAGATGGCCACTTTCTCACTGTGTCCTCAGATGGTCTTTCCTCTGTGCACACATGTCCCTGATGTCTCTCCTTGTGTCCAAATTTCCTCTTCTAATGACACCACTCAGAATGGATCAGGGCCCAAACTCGTAGCCTCGTTCTAGCTCAATCATTTTTTTAAAGGCCCTATAGCTAAATATAATCACATTCTGAGGTATTGGGGGTTGGGGCTTCAACATATGAATTTGAGGGGACACAAGTCAATCCATAACAATCTATAAATTAACAGCTTTTACATACACTGCCATTTTCCAATTTTATTACAGTGACATAACTTCACAAAGCAGTTCAATAATTCTTATTTTTCTCTTACTAGAACAATTCAAATAGCATAAACAATATCTTTTTTTTTAAAGAATTTATTTATTTGACACAGAGAGAGAGATTATAAGTAGGCAGAGAGGCAGGCAGAGAGAGAGGAGGAAGCAGGCTCCCTGCTGAGCAGAAAGCCCCATGTGGGGCTCTATCCCAGGACCCTGAGATCATGACCTGAGCTGAAGGCAAAGGCTTTAACCCACTGAGCCACCCAGGCACCCCTAAACAATATCTTTTTTTGAAAGGTTTGAAATATTCAAACCAAAAAACGATATCAACCCAGTATCTTTTTTCACATTTAATGCTTCCTTTTTCCGAGTTATTCTGGGTGTGCTATTCTTATGTCTTCTGTCACTTTAATGAAATCTAGAACTCTGATGAGGTATTGTATATGCTTATTTAGCCAGATGTCTATAAATATAGTTTTTTTAAGATTTATTTATTAATTTGAGAGAGAGAAAGCACAAGCAGAGAGAGGGGCAGAGGGAGAGAATCCCCAGCAGACACCATGCTGAGCATGGAAACTGACAGCGGGCTCAACCTCATGACCCTGAGTTCATGAAAACCAAGAGTTGGATGTTTAATGGACTGAAGGAATGGTGCCCCTGTTTTGTTTTGTTTTGTTTTAATATATATGTATATAATCGTGCTGGGAAATTTTGACTTACTTTCATTCCATCATATCCCAAGCATTTTTACAAACTAGAAGTTATTCATAATGATGATTTTAATGACTTACTATTTCATCTATTCAATGTACATTTAACTCTTCTCATTTTTATTTAGTCAATTTTAATTTTACTAAACTTAGGTACACTCCTCTGTGGAAAAAGCTTTTCTTTATTTATGATTGTATCTTAACTTAGATCCTAAGAAATGGCATGATTAGGTCCAAAATTAAGAATATTTTAAAGCTTCTATACAGTGTTATATAATTTTTAAGAATATGCTAGAACTTTATAACATAAAGTTTTAAATTTAACAACAGAATTTCACTTTGCCATCACCAACATTACAATCATCTTTTTTAATGTTAGCTACACCATGGGTATACAAAACCTGCAGTTTTTCTAATTTTCATTCACTTTATTACTGGTAATATTAAGCATTTTTCATTATTTCTCTATATTTATGATCTCTGTCCATTTCTATAGTGTTCTTATTGTATTTATTAGAAATTTATGTGATAAAGATCTCAACTGTCCATGCATCTTATTTGCATTGGCTAGTTATTTTTTTACTTTTTTTTTGCACATAATATATTTAAATGTAGTGTAATTCATCACTCTTTAAACAGATTTATGTAATTAATTTAATACAAAGGCATCTCACAGCCAGAGACTTGATAGATATTTTAACTTATATTTTTATTCCTTTTATTATTTGGTCATTTATAACTATTCACCTATAATTTCTTTTACTCCCCTTTAAAAGGCAATTTTATACTGGGGCACTTGGGTGGTGCTATCAGTTAAGTGTCCAACTCTTGGTTTCGGTTCAAGTCACGATCTCAGGGTAGTGAAATGGAGCACCATCAGGCACCGTGCTCAGCGTGGAGTCTGCTTAAGATTCTCTCTCCCTCTGCCCCTCCCCACTATGTTCTCACTCTCTTTCTCTCTCTCAAATAAATTTTTTAAAAAATTTGTATCATTTTCTCATTTGCTTCTTCTGCTGGTTAGGGTTCTTGGCTACAAGCAACAGAATCCTCTTCAGCTAACTAAAGCAAGAATGGAATATATGGAACATTAGGCAGTTCACAGAATTGTTGAGAGGGCTGGAGAAACAGACTTAAATCTAAACTTCTAGGAATGCGGCGCCTGGGTGGCTCAGTGGGTTAAAGCCTCTGCCTTCGGCTCAGGTCATGATCTCAGGGTCCTGGGATCGAGGCCCGCATCGGGCTCCCTGCTCAGCGGGGAGCCTGCTTCCCCCTCTCTCTCTCTCTGCCTGCCTCTCTGCCTCCTGTGATCTCTCTCCCTCTGTGAAATAAATAAATAAAATCTTTAAAAAAAATAAAAATAAAAAAATAAACTTCTAGGAATGAAAAAGGGCCAAAACCATGCCAGAAATCTAGTAAGAAACTGTTGCCAATACCACGTCTGCCACCAACCACCAGAATTTGACTTATGGCCCTGGTGACAGCTTCTAGCACTCATATCATTTCTGCCTCAGTCCACTGAACTTGCAACCAGTCCCAGAGACCAGCAAAACAGAAGCTCCAGGGGCACCTGGTTGGCTCAGGTGTTAAGCATTTGCCCTTGGCTCAGATCCTGGGATCCAGCCCCACATCCAGCTCCCTGCTCGGCAGGAAGTCTCCTTCTCCCTCTCCTGTTTTTCCTGCTTGTATTCCCTCTCTCACTGTCTCTCGCTCTGTCAAATAAATAAATAAAATCTTAAAAAAAAAAAAAGAAAAGAAACAGAAGCTCCATGGAGTGTGTGTTTTCTGCAAGTTAAAGACTTGTGTGCATACATCTGATTTGCCCAACTTGTGAGAAAGCCTGAGAATTGAATATTCACTTCAGAGGACAGGACATAGAACATTAGAATTATTCCCAAATATGCCAAAGGAAGGCAATCGCATAAAGAATAAACATCCACAAATTATTTTTAGCAAAATAGTCTAATATTTCTTCTAAATTTTTGTGCTTACTTCCAATTATTAAAATTATATCTGGGTTAAGAGCCCTGTGGGATATAAAACTGAAAAATATGATTCAAATGTTGCAATTTCATCTGAATCCAAAGATAAAGAGCATGGACTCTGGAGCCAAACTGCCTGGGCTCAAATTCCAGCTTTGCCTCTTACTAAGTGTGTGACTTGCACAAGTTAATTGCCTCAGTGACCTCATGTATAAAATAGAGATAGTTAAATACCTACTTCATAAGACTGTCTTGGGCATCAAGTGAGTTAATGGATATAAAATGCTTAAAACCGTGCTAGACATAAAATAAACACAAAGCACTTTAGTGATTTTTTTTTCAATCTTCTTCCCCAAGGTATTCTTTGTCCTGCTTGAAATTTTTCCATTTACTTGTACCCTTAACTTCTGCCCTTGGCCAGTGTTCAGTCTAAGCTGTCAACTTCTGTTCTATTTCGCAAGTCTGCACCTTAGACATGTGCTTCTGATGCGGAACTCTGTTAAATGCTATCTGAAATGACTTGTAAACTGTGGCTTGCTTGTCCAGTGCGGCAGTACACGTCGACAGTGCGCACACAGAAATCATCTCAGAGGATTACACAGGGATATTGAAGAAAGGGATTCAAAGCCTCTCTCCAAAATGCATAAAAAGCTGCCTACAAGTAGCAGTGCTAACTGCACATTCCAGCCTTGTGCTATACACTTCAAATACATCACATCGTGTAAGTTTTGCAATAAAACTTTGAGGTCGTTGTTTTGGAAGCAAGTGTGTAACTCTCTTTTCAGGTTTGAAGAAAATGAAGCTCAGAGAATTTTACTTCTATGGTATGGGGATCTTATTGCTGCTGTAACAAATTACCACTGACTTAGGGGGCTTAAAATAAACCAAATTTATTCTCTTCCAGTGCTGGAGGTCAGAGGTCTGAAATGGGTCACACCAGCTAAAATTAAGGTGTTGGGAAGACTACATTCCTTCTGAAGGCTCTCAGGAAGAATCGACTCCTTGCCTTTTCAAGCTTCAAGAAACTATATAATACTAGGCTTTTGGCCCCCTTCCTCCACCTTCGAAGCCAACAACAAGAGATCAAGTCCTTTACATGCAGACATTCCTTGGGTTATCTCACTGCTTGCTTCTTCCACTTACAAGGATGCTTGTGATACATTGAGCCCACCCAGATAATCCAATATAATCTCCCCATCTCAAGATCATCTGATTAACAAGCTTTTCTTTTTTTTTTTAAAGATTTTTATTTATTTATTTGACAGAGAGAGAGAGACAGTGCGAGGAGCTGGGGAGGGATAAGCAGGCTTCCCGCCAGCAGGGAGCCCCATGCGGGCCCCATCCCAGGCAGATGCCCACCTTTTTTTTTTTTTTTAAAGACTTTATATATTTGAGAGAGAGAACATGAAAGAGAGAAGTGTGAGTGGCATTGCAGGGCGGGAAGGGCAGAGGGAGAGGGAGAAGCGGGCTCCCCACCAAGCAGGGAGCCCGATGCGGGGCTTAGTCCCAGGACCCTGGGAACATGACCTGAGCCAAAGGTAGACACTTAACCAACTGATCCACGCAGGCATCCCATCTGATTAGCAATCTTATCTGAAATCTTAATTTGTCTTTGCCATATAAAGTCACATATTCACAGATTTTAGAAATTAGGATTTGAATATCTTGTTTAAAGATTTTTTTTATCCTTAAATGATCTCTATACACAATGTGGGGCTCAAACACATGACCCCAAGATTACGAGTCATGTGCTCTTTTGATTGAGTTAGCCAGGTGTCTCTATACATCTTTGAGGAGCTACTATTTTTTTCTACAACCATTTCCCAACATTTTTGATTCCCTGGCTTTAACAATCTGGCTAGGGCGCCTGGGTGGCTCAGTGGGTTAAAGCCGCTGCCTTCGGCTCAGGTCATGATCCCAGGGTCCTGGGATCGAGGCCCACATCGGGCTCTCTGCTCAGCAGGAAGCCTGCTTCCTCCTAACTCCTCTCTCTCTGCCTGCCTCTCTGCCTACTTGTAATCTCTCTCTCTCTCTGTGTCAAATGAATAAATAAAATCTTTAAAAAAAAAAAAAAAAACAATCTGGCTAGATTTCTATTTCTCTCTCCTTACACTTATCTAGTACTTTGCAGCACTTGGACTTATCTTCATAGATGGGTCCACTTCATACTTTAAACTTGGTTCTAGCTGGGTATAACATAGAAAATCTTCTGTAATTCTCTAGATTAGAATGGAATTATCCCTGTCCTTGGACTTGTATCATCCCATGATCCCCATCTCCTTCCTGATACCTAAGTAGCTGCCTAATGCCCCTGAAAGCTAGTCTACTCAGTTTGGGGCTTCTGTAACTCAATTCATTCTACCACTACCCCTGACCTAAGGATAATTATTCTCAGAATAACTACACTGTGAAAAATACCACATCGTTCTTCCAAATACCAAGTCTTACTTTACTGTATACCCCTTTAACAGCTCGTATAGAGTGTTGCATAGACTAAGTACTCAAAAAAACTTTATTAAATGAATAAAGAAATATTTTCTTAAAATAATCAAATTACATTTACTATTTCTTTACCTCCCTTGTTTAGAAAAGATTTAAGTCTTTACAATTTAATTTTTTATGCTCAAATATTTCCATAAAGTTCATTGTTTGTCTAATGAACAAAATAGAAGGGAATTATTAGCAAATTTATCTAAATGTTTTTAATATGAGATGTTATATCTTATGAGACTTTTAATGTAGAATACAGATGTTGTATTCTACAGAACGTACATATTCTACGTTATGTAGAATACAACATTTACAAAATGTTGGCTGTGAAATTCATAATTCCAATTCCAAACTAATACAGGCCAAAATGAATCTTAAACAAGATCTATCAATAATATACAAAAAATTAAAAATAGAAACGCATTTCCATTGTATGTTATGCACTGTATGTTAACTAACTTGAATTAAAATAAAATAAAATAACAAAATTAAAAGAATGCTCTCCCCCATCCTTGGTTCAATGCTTCTTGCTCACAAGCAGTGAGCCCTTTGTGTTTTGAATTGTTAATTATATGATGTTTATGGTGAGTATTACATTTTTAGTCTTCACATTATAATCCCAGCTTGTCTGCAGAATATAGAGTGGTACTTGGGTTTATAAACAACAACAACAATTAAGGATATTTTCTTGCTTCGTCCAGTCACAAACCTGAGTTCTAAGATCCAAACAATCCTGAAGCTATAATTCTACTGATTAGTATATAGAATAAGTTCTGTGCCCTTCCCCATTGTGATTTATTTGGACTTATGAGAATAAATCTCTAAATCTCGGTATGTTCTGCTGTCTATGGATTTTCTCAGAACATGCCCAAATCTTAAAACCATGATTATTGATGTTCTAGTTTATAGAAGAAAAACTCAGTCTTACGTAAAAATAAATACAGTAAGTCTTTAGTACAGTGGAATATTCTCACTCTCTCATAACTGTAACTAAAATAATCTCAACAAGGGCTGTCTAAAGGTGAAGCTAACATTTGGCTATTTGTTACCTTTTGTTTTGTTTTGTTACCCTTTTTAAGAATGCTTTCTCCCTGGTGCCTGGGTGGCTCAGTTAAGCGTCTGTCTTCAGTTCAGGTCATGGTGTCAGGGTCCTTGGATTGAGCCCCGTCATCAGGTTCTCTGCTCAGCGGCAAGTCTGCTGCTCCCTGTCCCTCTGTGATCTCCCTCACTCTCACTCTCTCTGAAATAAAATCTTAAAAAGAAGAAGAAGAAGGGGAAGAAGAAGAAGAATGCTCTCTCCCAACCCTCTTAACACTGTTGGTGGGAATGCGAACTGGTACAGCAGTATGGAGGTTCCTCAAAAAGTTAAAAATAGAACTACCCTGCAACCCAGCAATTGAACTACTAGGTATTTATACAAAGGATACAAAAATAGTGACTCAAGGGCCATATGCATCCCAATGTTTACTGCAGCAATGTCCACAATAGTCAAAATATGGAAAAAGCCCAGACAGATATCCATTGACAGATGAGTGGATAAAGCTGTGATACACACACACACACACACACACACACACACACACACACATACACACACAGGAATACTACACAGCCATCAAAAAATGAAATCTTGCCATGTGCAACAGCGTGGATGCAACTAGAGGATATTGTGCTAAGCGAAGTAAGTCAGTCAGAGAAAGACAAATATCATATGATTTCACTCATGTGGAATTTAAAAGACAGACAAAAAAGATGAACATAGGGGAAGGGATGGAAAATTTTAAAAAGATAAAAACAGTGAGGGAGGTAAACTATAAAAGAGACTCTTAACTATAGAAAACAAACTGAGGGTTGCTGGAGGGGTGGTGGGTGGGGGAAGAGGTAGCTGGGTGACGGGCATTAAGGAGGGGATGTGATGTAATGATACTGGGTGTTATATGCAACTGATGAACAACTAAATTCTACCCCCAAAACTGATAAAGCACTGTATGTTAACTAAGTTGAATTAAAATAAAATTTAAAAAAGTAAGTAAAATAAAATAAAATACAATGATAAAATAAAAAGAATGCTCTCCCTTATCCTTGGTTCAATGCTTCTTGCTCACAAGCAGTGAACCCTTTGTGTTTTTCAAATCTCCTTCGGGTTATCTTCCACTGTGTACCTGTTCTTCTCTCTTTCCTCCATTAAAACTCACTTATTTCTGCTTATGTCTGGTAGACGAGTGGCTAACTGTTCTGATAACTGGTGCTAGTGTGATAATAATAGTTATGGTTTATTAGAATAGGTTTCATATATAACATAATTATAGTATTTAAGCATTTGATGTCATAAGACCAATATATTATTAACTGAATTTTTCAGATAGTGAGGCAGACCAGTAGTGGATATTTTATGGCAAGCATGACTTTGTCATACCACTATGCAATAAACTGCTTACTCAGGGTCAGCTGTTATTACAAAATTGTAGCCCCATTCTTGCATGATCATTGACCAGAGACTTCAGAAGCATACCAAAAGTATCCCATTCTTTCTTATTTTAAGGATTCTTAGGAAAAACCTAATGTTCAACACATTAGGTAGGATGCTTAAGTCCTTTTATTAACCGATAACCCTATTAAGTAACCCCTTGGAATTCAGTTTTTTTTCCGTTACTTTCAATAGTCAAGTCAGACAATTATTCCATGCCAAAGAAAAGGTAGGACACAGAAGTTGTTTCCTTTCATTGCCATTTTTTCGCTATGTTTCTAACACGTGTGGATTTAAAAGAATAATTCTAGAAAATGAGACATCTAGTCTTATTTCTTCATCCCTAGAGGACCTCAGTAGAAAGTAGACTGAAAAAAGAAGGAGGCTTCTTTTTTCACCGGGTTCACTTGTGTCAAAATTAAACATAGCTTGGGGTAATGCACAGCCTATCAAGGAAGAATTTCACCTCTTCTCACAGTCTTAGCCTCAGGGCAGTGAAACATTCATCAACAACAACAACAAAAAGAAAGTTATCCACTAGGCCAAGGAATCAAGAATGGAATATTAAAGAAGAAATATCACTGGACAAGATGTTCAACAGCATATGTCCTATATCCCTTTTGTTTCTAAGTACAAGACCTTACACAAGTCACTCAACTTCTCCAAACCTGCTTAATTAACTATCTCATGCAGGGATTTGATTCTATTAGCTCTGCTTTTCAATAACTTTTTTGTTCCAGACCACATTCTCAGCCTAACGTTTTAACAATACATCAGAGGAACGTCCCAATAAAACCAAGCTTTTAAAAGACTTTCAACAAAGTCTAATGTCATATTCCTATAAATAAAAAAGAGACATGAAAACTGGAAAATGATAGATTTATATGGATTTATATCTCTTCTAACAGATATACTAACAGAATGAAGTTTGATTCACTAATTACTTCATTAACTATGTAATAATTAATATATTAGTCTCCCTAAATAGCAGTTTGTACTGGTATGTTGCAGCATCTCTGATCATGTCTCTGTCTTACCCAACATTTTACTATTAAATTTCATATGGATAAGAAAGTATGTTCAATAAATATGAAAATTTGCTAGAACTAGAAGGCTCAATGAATACACTTTACAAAATAAATAAAACAGACTAAATCAAAGTGAAATTTAATGAAGTTAAATATAAAGTCTGTGACAGTCCAGATTTAACCTCAATGAAGTTACAGCTTTTTAAAAAAGGTACAAAATGGATGGGGAAGGAATAGCTCTGCAAAAGTTAATGCAAAGAAAATTCACTGCTTTCATTGGCTGCCTGCTCAATTGAAGGCAGTGTGGGGATGTGGGGCATAAGTAGATTGTGTCTCCTCGGGTTGCTGAGACAGAAGTGCAGAGTCTAGAACCAGGTAGGCAATGGGTTTATTATACTCTGTTCTGCTCATGCTTCACCTAAAATATCATAATCAGTTCTTGGTGTCACAATCTAGCAGGGAAATTGATCATCCAAAGATATTCAGAGAAGAAGGAAGGGGTGGGAAGAATCTAGAAAAACACTAATTATGAGAAACAACTGTAAGAACTAAAGTTGTTAATTCGACAAGAAAAAAAATATTTCAGTATTTTAAATACAGCTAGAAATGGGCACTACCTTATCTGGAGTTCTGAAAACAATTTTCAAATTCATTCTCCTCCTTGGACAAATCTAAACCAACTGGAGTAAAGACCATCATGATTTGAACAGATCTTCACCACTGTTGTTAATAGTTTTTGAAGATGAGGTTTGTTTGCGGATTTGCTTTGGAGATTTCAGGATGTTTTGCCCTAAAATCCTTAGTGCTATGGTGAAAAGAAGATCTAAAAGCCTGAAAGAGAAACTCTACAGAGGACTGACCTGAGGGAAAGAGCTGCCAAAACACAGGAGCAGAGTGCACATGGCATATACCAGACACACTGCCTAAAGTGCTCCCTATCAAACTACCACCAGGATTTTGCATAGAGCTAGAACAAACAATCCTGAAATGTGTATAGAACCACAAAATGCTCTGAATAGCCAAAGCAATCTTGAAAAAGAAAAGCAAGGCTGGAGGCATCACGATTCTGGACTTCAAGGTATATTACAAAACTATTGTCATCAAGACAGTATGGTACTGGCACAAACACAGACACACAGATCAATAGAACAGAATAGAAAACCCAGAAACAGCCCCTCAACTTATGGTCAACCAATCCTCGACAAAGCAGGAAAGAATATCCAGTGGAAAGAAGACAGTGTCTTTAACAGATGGTGTTGGTGAAATTGGACAGCCACATGCAGAAGAATGAAACTGGACCACTTGCTTAGACCATACACAAAAATAAATTTGAAATGGGTAAAAGACCTAAATGTGAGCTAGGAAACCATCAAAATCATAAAGGAGAACACAGGCAGCAACTTCTGTGACCTTGGCCATGGCAACTTCTTACTAGAAATGTCTCTGGAGGCAAGGGAACAACAAAAACAAAAATGAACTGCCAGAACCTCATCAAGATAAAAGGCTTCTGCACAGCAAAGGAAACAATCAACGAAACTAAAAGACAAACAATGGAATGGGAGAAGTTATTTGCAAATGACTTATCAGATAAAGGGTTGGTATCCAAAATCTATAGAGCACTTATCAAGCTCAACACCCAAAAGACAAATAATTCAGTTAAAAAATGGGCAGAAGACATGAACAGGCATATCTCCAAAGAAGACATAAAGATGGTTAACAGATGCATGAAAAGATGTTCAACCCCACTCAACATCGGGGAAATACAAATCAAAACTACAATGAGATATCACCTCACGCCTATCAGAATGGTTATATTTAACAACAGGAAACAATAGATGTTGGCAGGGATGAGGAGAAAGGGGAACACTCTTACACTGTTGGTGGGAATGCAAACTGGTGCAGCCACTCTGGAGAAGAGTGAGGAGGTTTCTCAAAAAGTTAAAAACAGAACTACCCTAAGACTCAGCAATTGCACTACAAGGTATTTATTCAAAGGATTCAAAAATAGTGACTCAAAGGGGCACATGCATCCCAATGTTTATTGCAGCAATGTCCACAATAGCCAAAATATGGAAAAAGCCCCGATGTCCATTGACAGATGAATGGATAAAGAAGATGTGGCATATATATACAATGAAGTATTACTCGGCCATCCAAAAAAATGAAATCTTGCCATTTGCAATGACATGGATGGAACTAGAGGATATTGTGCTAAGTGAAATAAATCACTCAATCAGAGAAAGATAAATACCATATGATTTCACTCATATGTGGAATTTAAGAAACAAAATAGATGAACATGGGGCAAGAAAAAAAGGGAGAGAAAAAGAGAGATAAACCATACAATGGACTTAACTATAGACAACAAAATGAGGTTGCTGGACGGGAGATGGGCAGGGGGATAGGATAATCGGTGATGGGTATTCAACTGGGATGAGTACTGGGTGTTATATGTGAGTGATGAATCCCTGATTTCTACTCCTGAAACTAATATTACAGTATATGTTAACTAACTAGAATTTAAGTAAAAACTTGAACCGAAACAAATAAAAATCAGATTTTTATTAAAAAAGATATAGATAGATAGATTTGGATAGATACAGATATATGTATATCTATATCGATCCATATATATCAATCCATGTATGTATATATATATATATATATATATCCATATACTTCGATCCAGATATATCAATAGATATATCTATCCATCTCTATCTATATTCATATCTATATCTATATCTATGCAGCTAGATATAAAGAAGAAGAAACACATAGATAGGGAAAGAAATTGGATGAAATGTAAGATTTCATAAGGACATCATATATTGAGCAAATATTTACTGAGGACACCATATACCAAGACCTATACTAATGGTTAAAGATTCAGAAAGAATAGTCTCCACCTTCAAAAGCATTTACAATCCTATAGAAGAAACAAATGAAAAGGTGATTGCAGTAAGGCTGATTAGTATTACGAGCACATCAGAGGTATGCATTATCTAGCACTGGATGGACCTGAGAAGATTTCCCAGATGAGATATCTGAGCCTAGCCCTGAGCCACTTATGCCACCTGATTCATTCATCTCACTTCATGTGGTTATAACAAACAGGATTAAAACATTTGGTTAGGAGTTATATGAAGATATTTGGGGTTAAATGTAAACAAATTATTTTCAAATCTACAGTTGTCCAAGAATAAAATAATTATCATTAAAAAGTTATGTCCCTTCTTATCAGAAGAACTCAAATAGAGGATTACAGCCATATATTAAGCTCCATTGTGTGCTATTTCTTTCTGGATCTAATCTCCTATTTACTCCTAAGGTAACACTTCACTCTGCATTACAATCTGTCTTTTTCACTGGATTCTAAATTCTTTCTATACCTAAAAATCACTGGACTTGTACATTGGCAGATTAATGAATTCTGACTTGTCTACCTCCATATCATCAAGTGTTTGTTGATTTATTTGATACAGTACCATAAGGGGAATTAATGTTTTGAGTGGACAATTGAACTTAGTGGGTCCAAAATACTTGTCATTCACATCAGAATCTCATGGGGAATTCTTTAAAAAATTTGAACTATCAAAAACACCACCAAAAACCTGATTTGATATACCTGACATGAAACCAGGAAACCTTTATTTTTAAAAAGCTCCCTGAAGTTGTTCATGGCCAGGTTTGAAAGTCACTGGTCTCAGTGAATTCTGAGATCGTTTAAAATTCTGAGATTCTATTATCTCCTCAATTCCCACTGCTATCAAAACATAGTGATGCAATCTATTTCTTTAGAAAATCTAATTTACTCATCCTGGTATCTAAGCAGTGTGATCTCTGGTAATGAATGTTTCCCAACTGCATTTTTAAGGAGCTATTTCTTGTCCTTAAACTCTGCACCATGGGTTCAACCACTAATTCTTTAGGCTACAGGTAAAACCCCAGCCAATTACAAAAAGAAACATGGACTCAGACTGCTTTGGGACTCCTGAAAACTCAAGCAAGTTGGTCAATTAAAACCAGATTGTGATCTTAGGTGTATGCTACTTCTTATATTTATGTTCTTTTTGTTTGGCTTTTATAGAAACATATCAGCAGGGGAACTATGACCTCATCTATACACGTATGTATAAAGAAGCAAATATTTTCACTACATAGTTTGGGCCACTGTGAGGTTGTAAAGTATATGGTTGAATGCAACTCTGGTCTGACAAAAAGCATTAATGGCTGTATTATTTCCTATTGCACTGGAACAAATTACCACAAACTTAATGACTTAATATGCCACAAATTTATTACCTTACGGTTGTGTAGATTGAAGTCCGACATAGGTCTCATGGGGCTAAAGCCAAGGTGTCAGCTGGGCAGCATTCCTGTCTAAATGCTCTTAGGCAGATCCATTTCCTTGCCTTTTCCAGTCTCTAGAAGCCACCCAAATTCTTTGACTCTTGCCCTCCCTGCCCTCCCTCTATCTTCAAAGCCAGCAATACTATAGGTCTCTAGTCAATCTCCTCCCTCCCTCTCTTCTTTAGACCACAGTCAGGAGGGTCTCTCCACTTGTAAAGAATCATGTGATTAAATTGGGCTCACCTAGATAATTCAGGATAATCTCTCCATCTCAGGGTCCTTATCCTTAATCACATCTGCCAAGTTCCTTTGCCATGTAAAATAACCTTTTCAGAGATTCTGGGGAATAAGACATGGACATCTTTGGAGAGTCATTTTTCTGCTCACCTCTATGTCCAAATGGGACACATTTTCCTCTACATTGCTCTAAATCCAAACTGTATCACTCATAACCATATACTCTTGGATGAAAGATTTTGGACTGGTGTAAACTATGTATAAGCTTTATTGCATGAATATTCCAGCGTCTGGTACAACTAATCCAAATCTCCTTTTTTCACTCATTTTTATATTGTCGACCTTAATACTAAATGATTGGTCAACAAATAAGGGAACTGTTAATTCATAAGACACTGCCCTACTCTCAAGTGTTTTGACAAAATAAGACGGATACTTAGAATTTTGTGGACATCATAGAGTGCAAATCACACAATTATTATTATAAGTAGACACATACACTTATTTAAAGGTCCATACTCATTCTACTTTGAGTTCCCCAAGTTAAATTAGAATCATTAATTAGAATAGCATATACTCTAAGAATATAACATTCATCCGCTGAAATTTTTATTTTCCACGTTTGTGGAAAGGCAATGAAAGGACTTTCACACCACTAGCTTTCACTCAGTATTGTAGCAAGTTAGAAAACAGAAAATATCAAACCATTATAGATTTAAGTAAAAAATAAATCCAGATCATCTACCTTCTGAAATAGAAAAGAATTATCATATTATGTTTTAGTTACTGCCTAGCATAAAATAAAACACATACATTCTGCATATTTGTTAAGATTCTTTCTGCCTCTGATCACTCACAGCTAAGAGCAGGTTTAAGTAAACAAGGAAATGATTGGCTCACAACACTGAAAAGTCCAATGTCGAAGTCCAGGCACAAGAGAATGCAAGGGGTCGACGATGACATTCAGATGAATTCAAGCTCTTTTCCTGTACTTTATTAGTGTTTTTTACTGCTTAGGCGGAGTTCCCATTTCAGGTGACAACATGAAGGCTGGCAGCATCCTGTACTCCCAAGAATACCTGAGGCTAAAATGTAAGTCTTCCCAGTCATCCCAGCAATAATCCCAAGGTTAGTCCTGATTGGAAGATCTGGGGCATGTGTCTTTCTCTGAGCCAATCACGAAGCTAAGAATATACATTATACTGATTGCTCTACTCTGAGTCAGGTGTCACTCTGGAGCAGGAGATAGATCAGCAGAAGCACATGAGTAGAGAATTGGTGGCAGAGAAAGTTTTTCTCATCGGAGAAAAATCTGGATGCTGCATCCAGGACAACCAGAAAGGATTCTAGATGGACCGAAATAATATTTTTACCTCACTATGAAGAAAGAGTCAGCTCTGTTAATTTTGGTGCCTCTGATATGTTCATTCATTTATTCAACACATATTACTAAGTGTCAGGTGCTGTGCTGTGTAGACTAAAGTCTCTACAACTTCTTCTTCCTCTAACTTCCCACCAAAGCTCTAGCCAACTACTTTCCATTTCAATGAAAATAGTTGAAAATATCAGAAATCTCTGAGCTCTGATATCCATCACTAATCTTTATTTACCCTCTTTGTTTCTGATTTCCTCTATCTATGTACGCCTATATCAATATGAACTAATTCCGGACCTATCTAAGCCCCTTTTCACTTTCTTGCCATACCTGAGTTCCTACATATAGCTGTGGAGCTATGTGATACTTATTTTCTAATTCACATAGTTACGGTTTAGAATATTTTCTTAATTAAAAAAAATCTGCAATATAATGACAATATAAATCTTTTTCACCCCCTCCTTATTTTGCTACTCTAAAGAGACCATTTTCAATCAAAATATCTTTTATTGAAAACTGCATCTGGTCTAAAAAAACAGCTGCCAATTTCTAACCTGTTGTGAATTATAGGAACTAAATTTGAAAACCTCTTAAAATCAAGGTATATAATGGAAAGGTTGCCAGACACTTCTCTGAGTAATAGCTCTAGCCCTTTTCTCTGGCTCACCAGTAACCATGACCTATTCTCTCCTGATCTGTCCATTTTTTTAAACCCCTGCACATTTCTGAGGTGTCACACTAACACATTATCCTGGCATTATCAAAAGTCAGTCAGCTTCCTTAAAAAGCAAGTTCGGGAAAACAGCTACCGTTAATATTATCTCATGAACTCAAACAGCCACCAAAGATGGGATCTGGCTACTTAGCCAATGTTTAATGAGGGCACCAATTCTAAATCAGCTGTCATTGAAGAAATCTCTGTTTTCCATGGTGAACACTACCAATCCCATCACCAAACCTGGGCATTTTTCTGAAAGATATTTATGTAAGTATGTATGTATTTGAGAGAGAACATGATGAGGGGCAGAGGCAGAGGGAGAAGCAGCTTCCCTGCTGAGCAGGGGGCCCAAAATGGGACTGGATTTCAGGGCATTGAGATCATGACCTGAACCGAAAGCAGATGCTTTAACTGACTGAGCCACCCAGGCGCCCCCAAACATGGGCATTTCTGTCCTTATCTTCCTCCCTGCTTTTCTGTTCCATCTGGCCTTTTCATCCAGATGCCTCTCTTCCTCTCTTTTTCTGATGTGTTGCTCATCACCCACTCTTCTTTCTTCCCTTTTCTGTTGCACACCCTCCTGCTGGCAGGTCACTGTTCTATTCAGTGATTGATAAAACAGTACCAAAAGAGCATTGGTTCAGAATTTGCTATTTGCCACAGAATGAAATAAGATCTAAATGCAACTCTGTATGAGTCCTAATCTGGTAAGAAGACCAGAGTTTAAACCCAGATCTGATTCCAAAGTCCATGATCTTCTATCACCTCTATCTTTAACCTAGAAATTCTTCATTCACTTAGTCCACTGATTTCACAAAATAAATCAAGTCCTTCTTAGTAATTACCATGCACTCTGTTTTATTTAGTTCAGAGTATGTGTTACTGCATGAAGTTATCTTTTTCATTTACCGGTTTATTTATTTAGTGGCCATATCCTTTCACTTGACTCAAGATTCACTTCCTTAGAATTAGGGACTTTGGGGGTACCTGGGTGGCTGTTTTGGTTAAGCGTCTGTCTTTGGCTCAGGTCATGATCCCAGGGTCCAGGGATCTAGACCCATGTCAGGATCCCTGCTCAGTAAGGAGTCTGCTTCTCCCTCTTCCTCAGTCCCTCCCCCTGCTTGTACTCATGCTCTCTCTTGCCCTGTCAAATAAATAAAAAAATCTTAAAAAAAAAAAAGAGAGGGAGAGAGAGAAAGAAAGAATTAGGGACTCTGTCTCATTCACCACTGTATTGCCTGCCTCATCATGGTTTATCAGTATTTCTTCAACATATACATAATAGCATTTGAGAGCTCTACTGATGCAAAGAAAAAAATTGTAGCCAAATTTTTCATATAGGTCTTTTCTAGAATATAGTAAAGTAAGGAGCTCCTGGGTGGCTCAGTTTGAGTGTCTGACTCTTGGTTTTGGCTCAGGTCATGATCTCATGGGTTGGGAGATCAAGCCCCGTGCTGAGCTCCATGCTCAAAGGGGAGTCTACTTGAATATTCTCTCTTTCCCTCTCTCTTTGCTCTTCCTCCCACTTGAGTACGCTCTCTAAAAAATAAATAAACAAATCTTTAGAAAAAATTACAGTAAGGTAAAAATAATAGCAAGATGGAATCCATGTAAACTCCAAATGGATTCAGTAACTGTCAACATTCTGCTGTATTTGTTTTCTTTCCTCCTCCTCCTTTCTTTCTCTGATTCCCACTTTATCTCATTGGAAAACGTATCAAAAACTGATTCTCAATTTATAGGATATAAGGAACTTCTGCATCAATAATTAAAAGAAATCCAAGGTACCCAGTAGAAAGATAATTTTAGGAAGAGATGGCATCCCTTTATACCAATCATTTAAGCCCAAACTAGAAATAATGCCAAATGTATGTGAGAATGTGGAGAAATAGGAATCTTGTCAATCACTGGCAGACACACATGAAAAGTTGACTAGCAGTGCTCATTGTACTGCAGGATACATAAACCATATGACCCAGCAAATGCATGAGCCAGAGAAATATGTGCAGAGATACAGAAGGAGAGATATCTGATCATGCTCGTCACAGCATTGTGTGTGGTAAAAGGAATTTGGAAGCAACAGAAGTTCACTTTGCTAGGTAAATAAATAGATGCAGTAGATGTAGACTGGAATATGATGCTCAGAGCAAAACAATGCAAATAACAGTATGGATAAATCTTAACAACATGGTGAGGGATGAGAAAGAAAAAGAATGAGATTATAATACTCTGTTACTTATATAAATTTATAACATACAAATACAAAATAACATTCTATATTTTTCAGATACATATATCTTCAACTACAGTAGAGTGAATTTCTGCTTGGGAGGGAGAGAAAGATTGAAAACAAAAAGAAGAAATAAAATGAGGGAACTTGCAGGGACAGAGGACAATAGCATGCCATGAACAAAGAAATGTGATTGGCCCAATTTTATGTACATATTTTTTAAAAACTTATAATAAAGTAAAAATAAGAATGATATAAAAATTTTCATTCATTTGTAAATAGTTTATCTCTTAGTAACATGTCTATCAACAGTGCACGAGGTTCATTGTGCTAATTACACACAGTTGTTTTTCCACTGGGTACTCTTGGGTTTCTTTCTCATTACAAAATTTCAGTGTTTATAGGCCCTCTCAATATGGACATGGTCAGATCAATAAGAATATCTTATTTTATACTCACAATACTGAAATAAAGAAAGGAAAACAACATTACAAATAATAGGATAAACTGATATCATGTGTACACTTGACATGTGATACATGTGTGAGAAAGAACCACCAGTACTGCTGTATGTCTTTGCCAAAGATGATGACCCTGCATTTAATAATGAAGACACAATCAGATGAATCTGATTTTGACATTCAACATGACAACAGGCTTGGACTCTTCAAAAATGTCAATGCCATTAAAAACAATAAAAAGGTGAGAGGATTGTACTAGATCAGGGATTGGCCAACTATAGGCCATGGGACAAATCCAGTGTGCTGCTTGTTTTTGTAGACCACAGGCAAGCATGTTTTTTTTTTTTTAATTTGGCAGAGGTGGGGGGCGGCAATCATAGGAAGAATAATATCTTGTGAGTCATGAAATTTATATGAAATTCAAATTTCACAGTCCATAAATAAAGTTTTATTGGCACATAACCACACTTGTAATTTACATATTGTCTCTGGCTCCTTTTGCACCATAGTAGCAGAGCTTAATAGTTACAACCAAGACCATATGGGGTCTGCAAAGTTTAGAATATTTGCTATCTAAGCTTTAAAAACAAACAAACAAACAAACAAAAAATTGTCAACCCCTTCCCCAGATTGAAGGAGACTAAAGAAACATAATTTCAGGCAATGAGTGATCCTTGATTGACTCAAGGATAAGTTAAAAAAGGAACATTATTTGGACGACTGAGAAAAATTTCATTATGGCCTGCATATTCAATTAACAGCATTGTACCAACATCAAATTTCTCTGGTCTTATGCTTATGTAAGATAATTTCCTTGTTTTCAGTAAATACATGCTGAAATATTAGAAGTACAGTCACATGATATCTGCAACACACTTTCAAATGCTTCAGAAGGAAAATTGTGTGTGTTAGCATATATATGGAGAGGAAAAAAAGCAAGTGTTGCAAAATATTAACAGTTGGTGGGTGGATATAAACAATGGGTACCTAGTTTTGCCCACTGTACTATTTTTTTCACTTTCTTGTTTAACATTTTTCAAAATAAAAATTATTAAAAGAAAAAAATGTATACTAGTTTTTTAAATGATCATTTTCTTTTGAGTTTTCAGGAAGTTATAATAAATATTTTCCCAAAATGTATCAGCTCACTCACTTCCCTGAGGAAACACTTACAGTAAAATAGATTTCCCCAGTTAGTTCAGTCAAGGAACCTTAATTCTTCTTCCCCTTACCCATATTGAATCCAGCTTCAAAATTCTACCTTAACAATATATCCAGAAACTGAGTTCCACTCCACCGCCATACTAGTTTGATCCACCATCACCCCTCACGTGATGCCGCAAGAGCCTCCCAGCTGGTCTCTTCACCAAGTGGCCTTTTAATCAGTGATCTTTAATCCTGTAAATGAGATCATGTGACCTTCCCATTCCAAACTCTCCTATGGCTGTACATTATGTTTAAAATAAAACCCCAGGTCCTTAGCACAACCTATAAGACCTGTACAATATAGCTGTTGCTCAACTCCCCTCATTATCTCTAACCATTCTCTCTCCCAAATTCACAAAATATGCTCCTATCTTAGACCCTCGATACCTTCTGTTACTCCTACCTACTGCCAAATCTTTTGATATCTGAAATCTTCACATCACTCAATATCCTGCCCAGATTTGCTTCCCAAAGAGGACTGTCCTGACCACCCTATCTCAAGTAATCAAACACCTTCTACCAATCACTCTATTTTCTTAGCTTGATTGGTTTTCCTCCTAGTATAATGGCAGTCTGAAATTATATTTGTTTCTAATCTTATTATCTGGAATTTTTGTTCATCTGTTTGTTTTGATGTTTCCAACACCGCCATACATATCAGAATATAAACTCAAAGAGGGGAAGAATTTTTTAATCATTAATTGTTATATTACCACATAACCATATAATTTATTGAAGAATGGTCAAAGGCTTTATGCATTCTATTAATATTTATTGACTACCTACTATATAAGAGGTACTGTTCTGGTTACTTGGTCCACATTAGTGAATAAAACAGAACCTGTGCCCTTATGGAGTTTACACTCTATCAAGGAATGACATCATAAAGTGTGTGGAAGGAGAGGAATCATGGGGAGGACAGATGCATTCTTGTAATATTAGACACGTGTCAAAGCTCTTCTCCTGACCAGTTAGTAGCCAGAATGTGCCCATTACTGCTCCATTAATGACTAACATCAACATTAAAGGCATGGGAGTGGTTTAAAATGGAGCTGGGGCAGCAGTTGGAAGGGATGTTTGCAGGGAGAGAGAAAAGGGGTGTCAGGAGGCCCAGAGCAAACAGTATTACCATTGGGAGGCTCAAAAGGCTACATTTTCTGCAGTATCAAGATGACAGAAATACAATGGAATTGGCTGCTCTCAGGATTCCACCTGAGTCATTTATGGGATAGCTGTTTCCATTCCAATATAGCTGTGGTCTGGGAAGCTAGGTTTCATAAATAATTTGCACTGCAGTCTGAATGGCCTTTGCACAGTGTCCAGGAGAATGGTTAAGGGAGTGTTGTCTTGCTCATCATCAAAATCAGACCTATTGAGGATAGTGTTGTATGTAAATTATACCTCAATAAACCTGATTTTTTTTAATCAGCCCATTGTGAAGAGATAAATCACAGTTGAAACAAAGTTTCAGATGTCTTTTTGTTTTCTCATCCCTCTCCTATATATTGAAATAGGAACAAATCGTGTGCCCGGGTGGCTCAGTCGGTTAAATGTCTGCTCAGGCCATGTCCCCAGTGTTCTGGGATTGAATCCTGAATTGGACTCCTCGCTTAATGGGGAGTCTGCTCCTCTTTTTACCTTTTCCTCCTGCTCGTGATACCTGTCTGTCTCAAATAAATAAATAAAATCTTAAGAAAGAAAGAAATTCTTTATTTTAGTTCATTTGCATTTTAAAGCTTTTATCGCTAAGATTTTGCTTCCAGAGTTAAGAGGTTTAAGACTCTATAAGCTATCTAAACTATTGTTTAGAAACTGGAGAATTTAAAAGAGAAAAATGCCAAAAATGGGATTTTCTTGTTTAAAAGAAAATTTTACATTTACTTGTTGAATATCCTACAATTTATGCCAATTCGAGCTGCCCCTTTCATGATTAGTCTTCATAGTTGCTCACTCAAGGGATGGGACATTCTACTCATACAATTAGAAACAAAATAAGGAAAACACTATTGGAGATTTTAAATGCTGAATATTTTGTTCTGAAAATCAAAGACCAGCAAATTATGGACTGCTTATAGAACTGATAACTTGCAAGCACTTAGAAAATAGTGATCATCAAATGCCAACACAGATTCATTAATAATACATTATTGTCTATCTTTAGAAATCATAATATAATGTATACATGAATGAATAGATATCCAATTAGCCAAACTTCCATATTAATAGAATTATGAAACTAGTAAATGTAGAGAATAGCAAGTACTGTGTATTATGTTTTAGCAAGAGATTGCACAGACCCTATTCTTTCAACCAGATAGAAAAATATAAGATGGATGGTGACAGTTTCATGCATATTCAGCTGATTTTCTAGATAGGTCTAAAGGATGTGAGTTTCTAGGAAACAAAACTTTTAACCTCATCATGTCTTTATCTACCTGAGATGTAGACAGAACTTCCAATGATTCTGGATTCATACTCAATCTTCCGCAAATATTAGGACACTTAATAATTGGCCTTTGAGAGATATTAGTTAATATGCTTTGAGGAAGAGATATATTGTACATACAATTGAAAAGCATATAATAGATTTTATAATTTCTTGCATTAGAGTCAAAAACACTATACAAGATGGCCAAAACAAGCATCCATCAACTAATTCAAGAACTTAGCCATGAGCAAAAATGCAAACTTCTGTTAAAGATTACATTTATTTGGATAAGGCCAATTTATCGAATTAAAAATGTGAATTTTCCCAAGGAAGAGTAGTGATTTTAGTATGTTTATCATTCAGTATCACTAATAAAAGCACCTCTAGCAGTGTAAGCATTCAATTCCCCAATTCTCATAATAATTTCTTACTAATATTTACTCTTATGAAAGATTTACTGTATTTCTGGCATAAAGCTAAATATTTTACATACATTTCCTCATTTAACCAATACATAATCATATAAGATAAGGATTTCTATACCCGTTTTATAGATAATGAAATTTCATCTGTGAAGTCAGTTCTTGAGGTAGAACAAGTAGTTTTAAATGTTAGGCAGTATTAGGTGCTTGGATGGCTCAGTTAGTTAAGCATCTGACCCTTGGTTTTGCCTCAGGTCATCATCTCAGATCATCATCATCTCATCCTCAGATCAAATCTGGCATTGGGTTCCTCACTCAGTGCAGAGTCTGCTTAAGACCCTCACTCTGCCCCTTCCCATTGTCCACTCTCTCTCTCCCTAAAAAAAAATAAATAAATCGTAAAAAATAAAATATATATATATTAAAATAAATAAGTAAATGTTAGGCAGTATTATACAGAGTTTATTAAATTTTTTAAAGATTTTATTTATTTATTTGACAGAGAGAGAGAGTACAAGCAGGGGGAAGTGGCAAGGAAAGGGAGAAGCAGGCTCCCCACTGAGCAGGGAGCCCAACGTGGGGCTCGATCCCAGGACCGTAGGATCATGACCTGAGCTGAAGGCAGATGCTTAACAACTGAGCCACCCATACGCCCCTATATATATATATATTATTTTTTTTTATTATTATTTAAGGGCTCAGAGTTGGGCACCTGGGTGGCTCAGTCAGTTAAGCATATGCCTTCAGCTTGAGTCATGATCCCCAGGTCCTGGGATAAGAGTCCAGGTCAGGCTCCCTGTTCAGCAGGGAGTCTGCTTCTCCCTTTCCCTCTGCCCTCCCTCCTACTTCTGCTCTCTCTCTCGTTCTCTCTCTCTCTTAGATAAATAAATAAATAAATAAATAAATAAATAAATAAATAAAGGCTCAGAGTTTTGGTTTTCTGCTAAGAAAATATTATTAGCATGCACACACTCGCCAAATACATAAATATATATATTTCTGCATTTTATATTTGTTTGTGATTGTTTTGTGTGCCTTATGTAAATCAGAAAATCTATGGGAACTAATTTTGTATTTTGTATATGTGGTCAATATTTTTCCCTCAATATGAACACATAATTGATTTGCACTTATAATAAAGATCCCCTTTTTGTTTGCTTTTCTCTATTAAAAATAGCAAAATATGCTTGAGAATATTTCAAGCATAAAATAAAGGAATTTTTGTGAAATTCATTTAAGCAAATGTACATTCACATTCTTTATTTTATCAAGATGAACTGAGGTTTCTTCTATATATGAACAATGAGCCTTTTCATAAATATTAAAATTTTCTATAGTTTTTGACATAACTCTCAATTCTCATCTCTCATCTCAATGAATCTCATTTTGATTTGTCAAATATCCATTTTCTTGACCTTTATGGTTTTATATTTGATAGTTATTATACCTTTGTCCCTAGTTCTGTGATTTTGAATCTTTTTAAAGTTTTTGATTCCTTGCCTTTTGTTTTGTTCTTAAAATTATGCCTAGCTTTTTATAATTTTAATAATGTTATAGTATATTGAGAGTTTGCATAAACTTTTCATTAGCTAATGATGTTGTCTCACACTCATGCCAAAATTAAAAATTACTGTTCTAATTATTATCAATCAGAAATATTTCTTAAAATCAGCCCAGTCATTCATCACTTTTTTTTCTATATTTTTAAATTCCCTTTGTTTGCTGATCTGTTATTTAACTTGGGGGAGTCCTTAAACACTGGATGCCTTACAAAGAGAAAGTCAACTAAATTCCATGGATATAGATTTTTTACATTGATGCTCTTCCATTGGTGTTATATTAAAATCAATTGGATATATGATATATTTAATTTTTTCTTCACTAGTTACTTGTTCATCTTAAGCTTTTCTAATTTACCTAATTCTTTAATTTTCTACATTCTCTCTTCTTTATGATCTCTGTGGACAGGTTTAACATATTTTTAGACTGTATCTGACTAAATAAAAGAATAAATGCATTCATTTATTTTTAAAGTTGCACAAAACTTGCTTTTCTCCTGGATTAATGAGTGAATATTCCCTCCAAAGGATAACCAGTGAACTAAGAACAGAAATAAGAGTAGCCTACCTATGTGTAGACGAATAAGTATTTGAAAAATCAAAGGTCAAAAGTTAGCAAAAGAAAAGGCATGAGGTGGAAACATTTTCTTGTCAATAATGTATGGGTCAGAGAAAACTGACTGAAAAACAATTTCTATGAGAAACCAGACCCTGATTTTGTTTTTTCTTGGGATGAAAGTCTTTCACTATTTCTAATTATCTTGTCAGTATCTCTCAATTTTTCAAAAGAGATTTTTTTGGGTTAATTGATTACAATCAACTTTCTTCAATTTATTCAATGCTTTTCAAAGTCAGCTAGACTAAAGACCAAGCCTATCAAGCTAATACCTTTCTTACCCATTCTCAGGTGATTTCCAACCTGCCAATGTGATGACAAGACACTCAATACTCACCAGCTTCCATCTTATTTATCATACGTGGTTCATTTCTGAGGACTAAAGGCCTGAGTCATTAAAAATTATATGCCCCATTTAAGCAGGTTTTCTGCATACTTTACTCAGGGAAAATGTTGAATGTATTTCCCCTCTTATAAAATTATATCTTCTTTATGATCAATCAACATTTAAAACTAGTATATAACCAGGTGCCTCTCAGCCTCACACCCCAGCGGTGCATAACTCCTGAGAACAGCAAACTTTTTTTTTTAATCTGGGTGGGTTTTTTTTTTTTTTGCTTTTTTTTAAGATTTTTTTTTCTTTAATTTACTTGACAGAGAGAGAGAAAGCCCAAGTAGGCAGAGTGGCAGGCAGAGGGAGAGGGAAAAGCAGGCTCTCCACTAAGCAGGGAGATGTGGGGCTCAATCCCCAGACCCTGGGATCATGACCTGAGCCAAAGGCAGATGCTTAACTGACTGAGCCACCCAGGTGCCCCCTGAGAATAGCAAACATAAGTAACAAAGGCATCCTTGTCCAATGTTCCTTTCCCATTCCCAGGTAATTATTTTGGGGGCTGACAATCTGAGAGCATCATTTAACAAACAACACATACATTCTTACTCCTCAGAAGGGGTTTATCCTCACATATGCCTGCCAGAAACTCCCACTCATTAGAGCAAAGTAGAACCCCATCTTCCGTCATATCCTTCCCAAGACTGTAGCCTCAAAAGCAGAGCCTATATTCTCATTAGCTGTTTTCTCCTCAGGACCCACTCAGAAAGGCTGAGAAATGAATCACTGCTGGCCTGATTGCTTTAGCTCATATAAATATTTGGTAATACTTAGCAATCAAAACATTTTTATGGCCAAGTTTCACTGCCCAATACAATGTTATTTTAGTTAACACACTCCAAACAATGTAATTTTTTTAATCACTCAGTAAAAATTTTACTTGTCTTCCTTCTCAAGATGCAGAGAGGAGGTTATCATGAACAGTGTTGCATAGGAAAGTCTACATATATAGTTTGAAACCTACTCATCTTTCTTTCTTCAATCTACAAGAAAAGTGCATTTAGAGAACTTCAAAAGATATGTTAATGGAATATTATATAATATTTCAAATGATATCATTTGTTTTCAGTGAAGTGTGGGGAAGACTGTCATTGTTCAGTTTAGCAGTGATTGATTCCACTTTCCTTACAACTTTCTTCCCCTAAGGATGTGCCAGGCTCTGTTCTAAGGGTTTTATGAATATTGACTAGTTTAATTTTCCTAGAACCCATGAAGCAGATACTCTAAGAAAACAAGGGAATGAGAGAGAAAGATGCCAAAGGTCAGAAGCTTGTGAGTAGCAGAGCTGAACTTTGAGCCCAGAAAACCTACAGTCCATGTCATTCTATCCTCTTGCCTCTCAGGACAGAAGTTGGAAACCAGAGGTCTGAAGAAATGTGTGCTGTGCCAGTCATCTCGGGATGAATACCTAGACCTGACTTTACCACTAATTACTAACAACCTCATCTCTGGGCCTCACTTACCTCTTCTGTAAAAGGAAAGAGTTGCTTTTAAAAGTGACAGGAATTATCAAGGAAAAGGCTGTTAAAAGGGAAAGAGAAGTTTTTCGATAAATCCATGGGGAACACTGGTGTTTAAGGGGCCTTCATAATTCAATATCTTAATCTACTTTTGCAAGAACAGAGATCGTGGTTCCTAAATTATCATTCTGTCTCAAGAGTGTGCACTGATGTCTCAAAGCCTATTATATCAAAGCTAACCTTCTCTCTTTGGTATACAAATTCCTCTGTAACAGATGTTTCTGCAACCTTATTTCATCTTACCCTCCAACTCAACTTTTCACTCCAGTTAATGTCTGTCTTTCACAAGTGCCTACTTTATTCTCACTTCCCTAATCTCTACATAGGAGCAAATTCCTCCACCTCTTTACTTATTCCAAATCTACATTGTGTTCAGTACATCTTATTCAAACTCATTCCTCCTTCATGGAGTTTTCCTTCATTTCTACTGCAATTTATCTCTCACATAATAAGCCGTTGGTCATAAAGAATCTTTCACTGTAACCCAACACTTCATTTCTGCTTATTTTTTCCTCATCAACAAAATTGAGAACTAAGGCCTTATTATTTTCCTCCATGTAAACCTTTTTTTATTTGCATATTCTTTATTTATTTATTTAATTTATTTATTTTTATTATATTAGTCACCATACAATACACCATTTGTTTTTGATGTAGTGTTCCATGATTAATTGTTTGTGTATAACACCCAGTTCTCCATGCAATACATGCCCTCCTCAATACACATCACTGGGCTAACTGACCCCCCCCCATGCCCTTCACCTCTAAAACCCTCAGTTTGTTGCCTGGAGTTCATAGTCTCTCATGGTTCATCTTCCCCTCTGATTTACCCCCCTTCATTTTTCCCTTCCTTCTCCTAATGTCCTCCATGCTATTCCTTATGTTCCACAAAGAAGCAAAACCATATGATAACTGACTTTCTCTGCTTGACTTATTTCACTTAGCATAATCCCCTCCAGTTCCATTCATGTTGATGCAAAAGTTGGATATCCATCCTTTCTGATGGCTGAGTAATATTCCATTGTATATATGGACCACATCTTCTATATCCATTTGTCTGTTGAAGGGCATCTCAGCTCTTCCCACCGTTTGGCTATTGGGGACATTGCTGCTATGAACAGTGGGGTGCATGTGGCCCTTATTTTCACTGCATCTGTATCTTTGGGGTAAATACCCAGTATTTAGTGCAATTTCTGGGTCATAGGGTATCTCTATTTTTAACTTCTTGATGAATTTTTCCAAAGTGGCTGTTTTCCAAGGTGGCTGTACCAACTTGAATTCCCACCAACAGTGTAAGAGGCTTCCCCTTTCTCCACAACCTCTCCAACATTGTTATTTCTTGCCTTGCCAATTTTTGCCATTCTAACTGGTGTAAGGTGGCATCTCAATGTGGTTTTGATTTTAATTTCCCTGATGGCTAATGATGACGAACATTTTTTCATGTGTCTGTTAACCATTCATATGTCTTCTTCGGAGAAGTGTCTGTTCATGTCTTCTGCCCATTTTTTGACTTGATTATTTGTTTTTTGGGTGCTGAGTTTCAGAAATTCTTTATAGAGATAATGGATACCAGCTCTTAATCTGTAGTCTCATTTGCAAATATCTTCTCCCATTCCATGGGTTGCCTCTTTGTTTTGTTCACTGTTTCCTTTGCTGTGCAAAACCTTTTTATCTTGATGAAGTCCCAATAGTTCATTATTGCCCTTGCTTCCCTCATCTTTGGTGATGTTTTTAGGAAGAAAATTGCTGCGACTGAAGTCGAAGAGGTTGCTGCCTGTGTTCTCCTCAAGGATTTAGAAGGATTCCTGTCTCACATTTAGGTCTTCCATCCATTTTGAGTCTATTTTTGTGTGTGGTGTAAGGAAATGGTCCAGTTTCATTCTTCTGCATGTGGCTGTCCAATTTTCCCAACACAATTTGTTGAAGGACTATCTTTTTTCCATTGGACATTCTTTCCGTCTTTGTTGAAGATTAGTTGACCATAGAGTTGAGAGTCCATTTCTATTCTGTTCCATTGATCTATGGGTCTGTTTTTGTGCCAGTACCACACTGTTTTGATGATTACAGCTTTAAAATAGAGCTTGAAGTCTGTAATTGTGGTGTCACCAGCTTTGGTTTTCTTTTTCAACATTCCTCTGACTATTTGGGGTCTTTCCTGGTTCCATACAAATTTTTGGATTATTTGTTCCATTTCTTTGAAAAATGCTGATGGTATTTTGATAGGGATTGCATTGAATGTATAGAGTGCTATGGGTAGCATAGACATTTTAACAATATTAGTTCTTCCAATCCATGAGCATGGAGCATTTTTCCATTTCTTTATGTCTTCTTCAATTTCTTTCATCAGTATTCTGTAGTTTTCCATGCATAGATTCTTTGTTAAGTATAGATTCTTTGGTTAGATTTATTTCTAGGTATCTTATGGTTTTGGGTGCAATTGTAAATGGGATCAACTCCTTAATTTCTCTTTCTTCTGTCTTGTTGTTGGTGTATAGAAATGCAACTGATTTGTGTGCATTGATTTTATATCCTGACACTTTACTGAATTCCTGTATTATGAGGTCTAGAAGTTTTGGAGTGGAGGCTTTTGGATTTTCCACATAAAGTATCCAAAGAGTGAGAGTTTGACTTCTTCTTTGCTGATTCAGATGCCTTTTATTTCCTTTTTTGTCTGATTGCTGAGACTAGGACTTCTAGTACTATGTTGAATAGCAGTGGGGATAGTGGACATCCCTGCTGTGTTCCTGATTTTAGGGGAAAAGCTCTCAGTTTTTCCCCATTAAGAATGGTATTTACTGGGCGCCTGGGTGGCTCAGTGGGTTAAAGCCGCTGCCTTTGGCTCAGGTCATGATCCCAGGGTCCTGGGATCGAGGCCCGCATCGGGCTCTCTGCTCAGCAGGGAGCCTGCTTCCTCCTCTCTCCTCTCTCTCTGCCTGCCTCTCTGCCGACTTGTAATCTCTCTCTCTGTGTCAAATAAATAAATAAAATCTTAAAAAAAAAAAAAAGAATGGTATTTACTGTGGGTTTTTCATAGATGGCTTTTATGATATTGAGGTATATACCATCTATCCCTACACTGTAAAGAGTTTTAATCAAGAAAGGATGCTGTACTTTGTCAAATGCTTTTTCTGTATCTATTGAGAGTAACATGTGGTTCTTGTTTTTTCTATCATTAGTGTATTGCATCACATTGATTGATTTGCAGATGTTGAACCAACCTTGCAGCCCAGGAATAAACCCCACTTGTCATGGTGATTAATCCTTTTAATGTACTGTTGGATCCTATTGGCTAGTATTTTGATGAGAATTTTTGCATCCATGTTCATCAGGGATATTGGTCTGTAATTCTCCTTTTTGATGGGTCTTCGTATGGTTTTGGGATCAAGGTAATGATGGCCTCATAAAATGAGTTTGAAAGTTTTCCTCCCATTTTTAATTTTTGGAACAGTTTCAGGAGAATAGGTATTAATTCTTCTTTAAATGTTTGGTAGAAATCCCTGGGGTAGACTTCTGGCTCTGGGCTCTTGTTTGTTGGGAGATTTTTGATTACTGCTTCAATTTCTTTGCTGGTTATGGATCTGGTGAGGTTTTCTAAATCTTCCTGGTTCAGTTTTGGTTATTTATACATCTCTAGGAATGCATCCATTTCTTCCAGATTATTTAATTTGCTGGTATATAATTGCTCATTATATGTTATTGTAATTGTTTGTATTTCTTTAGTGTTGGTTGTGATCTCTCCTCTTTGATTCATGATTTTATTAATTTGGATCCTTTCTCTTTTCTTTTTGGTAAGTCTGGCCAGGGATTTATCAATCTTATTAATTCTTTCAAAGAACCAGCTCCCAGTTTTGTTGATCTGTTCTACTGTTCTTTTGGTTTCTATTTCATTGATTTCTGCTCTGATCTTTATTATTTATCTTCTCCTGCTGGGTTTAGGCTCTATTTGCTGTTCTTTCTTCAGTTTCTTTAGCTATAGGGTGAGGTTGTGTATTTGAGACGTTTCTTGTTTCTTGAGAAAGGCTTGTATTGCTATATACTTTCCTCTTACACTGCCTTTGCTGCATCCCAAAGATTTTGAAGAGCTGTGCCTTCATTTTCTATTGTTTACATGAATTTTTTTAATTCTTCTTTAATTTCCTGGTTGAGCCAGTCATTCTTTAGTAGGATGCTCTTTAGCCTCCATGTATTTGTAACTTTCCTCTTGTGACTGAGTTCAAGTTTCAAAGCATTGTAGTCCAAAAACATGCAGGGAATGATCCCAAACTTTTGGTACTGGTTGAGACCTGGCTTGTGACCCCGGATGTGATCTACTCTGGAGAATGTTCCAGGTACACTAGAGAAGAATGTGTATTCTGTTCCTTTGGAAAGGAATGTTCTGAATATATATGGTACAGTGTGTCCATCTAGTCCAGTGTGTCATTTAAAGCCTTATTTCCTTTTTGATCTTTTGCTTAGATGATCTGTCCATTTTAGTGGGGGGGGTTAAAGTCCCCTACTATTATTGTATTATTGTTGATGTGTTTCTTTGATTTTATCATTAATTGTCTTATGTAATTGGCTGCTCCCATGTTAGGAGCATAGATATTTAAAATTCTTAGATCTTATTGGATAGACCTTTTATATGTGATAGAGTGTCCTTCCTTATCTCTTATTACAGTCTTTCTTTTAAAATCTAATTTGTTTGATATGAGGATTGCCACTCCAGCTTTCTTTTGATGTCCATCAGCATGGTAAATGGTTTTTCACTCCCTCACTTTAAATCTGGAAGTGTCTTTGGATCTAAAATGAGTCTCTTGCAGACAACATACTGGTGGTCTTGGTTTTTTTTATCCAATCTGATACCCTGTGTGTTTTGATTGGGGCATTTAGCCCATTACATTCGGGGCAACTATTGAAAGATATTAATTTAGTGACATTGTATTGGCTGTAAGGTGACTTTTATTGTACATTTTCTCTGTTCCTTTCTGGTTTATGTTACTTTTAGGCTCTCTCTTTGCTTAGCGGACCCCTTTCAATATTTCCTGTAGGGCTGATTTGGTGTTCATGAATTCTTTTCGTCTTTGTTTGTCCTGGAAGCTTTTTATCTCTCCTATTTTCAATAACAGCCTAGCTGGATATAGTATTTTTGGCTGCATATTTTTCTCATTTAGTACCTGAATATATCAAACCAGTCCTTTCTGGCCTGCCAGGTCTCTGTGGATAGGTCTGTTGCCAATCTTATGTTTCTACCATTGTAGGTTACAGACCTTTGTCCCAAACTGCTCTCAGGATTTTCTCTTTGTCTCTGAGACTTGAGTTTTACTATTAGATATTGGGGTGTTGACTTATATTTATTGATTTTGAGGGGGGTTCTCTGTGCCTCCTGGATTTTGATGCTTGTTTCCTTCCACAAATTAGGGAAGTTCTCCACTTATTATAATTTGCTCCAATATACCTTATGCCCCCTCTTTCTTCTTCTTCTGGAATCCCAATTATTTTAATACTGTTTTATCTTATGCTATCACTTATCTCTTGAATTCTCCCCTCATGATCCAGTAGTTGTTTATATCTCTTTTTCTCAGCTTCTTTATTATATCACTAATTCTCTCTTCTGCCTTCTTTATCTTAGCAGTTAGAGCCTCCATTTTTTATTACCCCTCATTAATAGCCTTTTTGATTTCAACTTGATTAGATTTTAGTTCTTTTATTTCTCCAGAAAGGTATTCTCTAGTATCTTCTATACTTTTTTCAAACCCAGTTAATATTTTTATAATTGTCAGGCTGAACTCAAGTTCTCACATCTTACTAATGTCCATATTGATTAGGTCCCCAGCAGTCTGTATTGCATTTTGTTCTTTTTTTTTTTTTTGAGATGAGTTTTTCCATTTTGTCATTTTGTCCGGAGAAGAATAGATGAATGAGAAAATGAAATGCTAAAAGGGTAACAACGACCTCAGAAAAATATACAGAAAACAAATCTGAAGAGACCTGGAACCATGGGGGAAAGAAAGGGAAAAAAAAGAAAAGAAAAGAATAGAATATGATTGGGCTGGTGAATAGAACAGAGCCACACGCTAGATTTTGGGTATATTTTGGTATGATAGAAGAAACTGCTTTCCAAAATTTTAAAGAAAAGCATATATATATATATATATAATGTACATATATATGTTATGTACATATATACAAAAATAAAGGTAAATACAACAAAGGGATGAAATATGGCTGTAAAGATGAAAATTAAAAAACATTTTTAAAAAGGAATTGATAAGATAAGAAGTTGGTTGAAAAAAGAAAGAAAAGAAATGTAAAAATAAGTAAGTAGATAGATAGGTAGATAGATAGATAGATAGATAGATAGATAGATAGATAGATAGATAGATAGATAGATAATAAAAGAATGTGTTCAGGCTGGAGACTAAAACAAAGCCATACACTAGATTTAGGGTATATTTGGTCTGTTAGAAGAAACTGTATCCCAAAATTTTAAAGAAAGAAAAGCATATATAAACAAAACATAAGGTTAAATACAAAGGAGGGATAGAATATGACTGTGAAAATGAAAATTAAAAAAATTTTAAAAAGGAATTGATAAGATATTGGTTGAAAAAGGAAAGAAGAAAAATTTTAAAAATAGAAAAAGAAAAAGGAAATTTTCAAAATTACTTTGGAAAGACTAAAGAATCATGGGGAAAATCCATGAATTCTATGGGCTATATTCCCCTAGCACTGGAGTTTTGCAGTTCTCATTGATCAGTAAACTTGATCTTGGCTGGATGTTCTTGCTGATCTTCTGGGGGAGGGGTCTGTTACCATGATTCTCAAATGTTTTTGCCCAAGGTGCAATTGCACCATCCTTGCCAGGGGCCAGGCTAAGTAACCTGCTGGGATTTGCTCTCAGTAGCTTTCATTCCCTGAAAGCTTTCCTTACAGCTTTGGAGGATGGGAATGAAAATAGCGGCCTCCCAATCTCTGGCCCTGGAGGGGCAGAAAGCTCAGAGACTCCCCTCCTTGGTGCACCCTCAGAAAAAAGCAGTCATCATGCCTGTCTCACTGGTCTCCGGCTGCACTCCAAGCTCACCCAGCCTGTGACTGAGTGTTTCTATCTCTAGCACATGGCCCCGTTTGGAGTTTCCAAACCCAGCAGATTCCTGCACTGCACTCCTGTGCCACTCCTCCCCGGGGGGAAGAAAGAGAGTCTCCCTGGGTCTGATGTTCTTTGGGTCCCTGCTCAAAGAACAATAGCCTGACTGTGCCACGGATCATGGTTTATGGCTTCCCAAGCTGAGAGCCCACTCCTGTGCTCCATCTTTGCAGCTGCTTCCCTGCTCCAATACCTGAGATCTCTGCTCCACTTAGACACCCTCTGTCCTTCTGTGACCCCAAGGGTCCTAAGACCACACTGTCCCAGTGAAGGTTCCAACCACCCCCCACCCCCCACTTAACTACTGGAGAGATATCCCTCACTGAAGCGACCTCTAAAAGTTCTGATTTTGTGCTCCGCTGCTCTCACTTGCCGGTGAGTGGCTGGCGGAGGCTACCTCCCCTCCCCCACCGCCACAGTCTATCTTCCCATATATCGCCTCAGATTCACTTCTCCACACATCTTACCTTCCAGAAAGTGGTCACTTTCTGTTCACAGAATTGCTGCTATCCTTTTCTTAGATCTCTTGCTGAGTTTGTAGGTGTTCAAAATAGTTTGATAACTATCTAGCAGAACTCCTGGGACCAGACAAAATTTAGGTCTCCTACTCCTCTGCCATCTTGCTCCTCCTCCATGGATGTTGGTTCTAACAGCAAAGACTTGGGGAAATTATCAGGGTCCATCTCTGGGCAATAGATTATAGTATACAGGATATCCTTCATAGTATGTAATATTAATTGAACAAAACTGTGTTGTAAACAATTTTAATGAAATGGGAAGTTGTTCACTTCATTAAGTGAAATAACATGTATCAATTATTTATGTACAGCTGATGAAGTACTTCATTTACATGGAAGAATACGGAAGCTATACATGTAAAATTTCTAGTGGTAATGCTAAATACTGATATCATAAGTGATTTTGGTTTTTGTTCATCTATTTTTTTTCTAAAAATTATTTAGCAATGTGTCTTTCATAATGAGAAAAAACAACAAACTTCTGTTTTTTAAGTCAGACGTCTCCTCAGCCTACAGAATCATAAATAGTTTCCCTTAACTGGTCATTATGTATCTATCATCTCTGGATTTATCCAAGTCTATTTTGAAGCTAGTTCTACATTTTTCACCAAAATCACCTCTTTCAATACCAAATTTCGTATGTTTACTCCCTGCTGCAAATTATATTTCTTTTCATTTGTGTTAAAATTTCCTCTTTTAAACTTCCAAATAAGCTTGCACAAGAAGGGAATTAACATTTATTGAACACCTACTATGTGCCAGGAACTATTTAAATCCCATTCACATATGTTAGTTCATTTGCATTTAAGTCTGGTTCCAATTATACATAACTTTCATAATTTGACAGGCATCAATCATTTTTCATTTTAGCCTGCATATTGCCAGACAGATGAGAGCAAATATTTTTAGATTGTCCTCAGATGGCAGCACTCACATTCCCTTGATTCAGTTCAGGTGCCCTTTCCTAGACCTTCTCTAGCTATTCCTCTGGTTGCAACATCCAAAATTCCACACATTGTTCTTCTGACTTTAATACCCTTTATGATAATTCCAAGAAATAACTGGTATTTTGAGAAACATGTTGCTTTCCTGTGGAAGAATCCACCCTTAGAAATCTCTCAAGTAACCTTCAGTTCCCAGGAATGAGTAGATTTGTAATATATTTCAACAGCATTTTTAAAATATAAATTAAACTTACTTTTCACACATCTGAGTCCCCATTAATGACTTAATAACAAATGCTTCCACAGCAATGTATCTCCCAGGTTTTTTTTTTTGTTTTTTTTTTTTTATGAGGTTTCTAACTTTCAGGAGATGATCTTATTCATCCTTTCTCTGTGCCTTCTCTGGACCACAAAAAAGATATGGCTTTATCCCAAATTGATCTGAAAGCCCCAAGAAACAGAATTTTCATTAAGCAATGCTTTTGCTTCTAGGGTCAGGAAAAATCCCAAGGAATGAAAAATGGGGACTAAACTTCTTCATTTAGTTTGGCAACATAGAAGGTTGTCATTAAGGGGTACTGGATAAAATCATCCAGAATCACCCCCCACCCAACTTTCTCTCTTCTCTCTCTCTCTCTCTTTCTCCATGTGTGTGTATGTGTCTCTCAATCTCTGTCTCCCTCCTTCCCTTTCCAGCAAAACAATATAAAGTCATTAGGGCAATTGACACAAAAGCTTCTTGAAAATATGATGGTGCAAAGGGTGGCAACAAGTCAGAGTGGCCTTAGTAATCCCGTGGAGCAGGTCTTTATGCAAGATCAACCTAAAAACCTCCAGTTTCTATTCTTTAGAAGCTAATGAGCTAAGGAAATTTGATAACTAACACATGACTTTATATCTCAATTTTAAAGCTTTATTACTGAAATGAATATGGATACTGGTCCATAGAGCCAAACCCAAAAAGGACTCCAAATGGAGCTAATGAAAATTATGGGGCACACCAAGAGGAAATTAAGCAGAAGTCCTAAAATAAATCAAGTACTCTATAAAGCTGTACATGAATGCCAGTGTCTGTGAAAAGGATTACCGTATGCCTTATAGACCAGCCATATTATGTGAGGTTTTTACTATAAAACTCATAGAATCTAATTGATTCTCAAGGCCTTAAAGAAATTAGAGTTCATCTAGCCAAAACTCTACCATATGTATAATATTCCTCTTCAACAAAACCATCAAGGAACAGCTGGCCCACTCTTAAACTTGCCCAGTGACAGAAAACTTATTAACTCCTGAAGCAGTCTATTTCAGCTCCAGAAATCTCAAATCACTAGAAAGGTCTACTGTTACTAAATTGAAATCTGCTACTCTGATCTTTCTATATCCATCATATAGGAAGAAAGCACATCTGAGATTTCCTTAAAAATGTATGTGTATTTTTCCTAAAAATTCCCAAAATGTGTGTATATATATATACAGATAAATATTGTGTGCAAGTGCATTTTTCTTCATCAAATGACCAAAGCATTCATCAGATTCCCAAAAGTGTCTGTGATTCATAGAACTTAAAAGTCCCTGTTCTTGGAGTAACATAAGTCTGTTCTGCATGAGATATATTTGAAGACAATTGTATGTAGACCTGTGAGTCTTTTCTTTCCAAGTCGACCATATGAAATTCCTTAACCTGTTTCTCATTTCAGTAGTTCATTCAACTCACTCTATTTCTTCAGTATGCTCAATGTCATCTGTTCAATGTACCCCAAACCAGATACAGAGGTCAAGCATTCTGCAGCACAAGTAGTGCAAGCTTGTCACTCCCCACCACTCCCTGCAATTCTCTGGATGCTCCACTTCTATGACAGACCACCAAGAACGCAACTGTTTTTATCAACTGGACAGTTGCTAGTTTTGTGGCCAGACATTGCCCTATGTAAATTAGGCTGAGGTTGCAGGAAAAGGGGGTTATGGTCCAGCCAGCAGAATTCATCCCTTCCTTGGCTAGATGCACAGCCAGCGTGAGAAGAGTTCTCGGGAGTTGTGTCTCAAGGTGGCTCCCTCTGTGGGTAGAAACACCCTTACCATATTTACAAGTAGCCAATTTTCCAGGTGCCTGTCTGAATACTGTCTGACATTATCAAAACACCAGACTAGATGTACACAACATTCAAGAAAAAATATCTGTTCTTCTCTCTGTTATATCAACTCAATACTTCCTTATGAGAATTTTTGCTTGAGGACAAGGGAAAGGAGATTTTTAGCCTTCCTAGCTCTCCTGTATTAATAAGAGAAACTAAGGTTAAGGAGAAACACCAGAAGGACATATCAACTGAAGGGAAAGCGATGCTTCCCATTTCTCTACCATGAACCACTTCCCTCATTAGCTCCCTCTTCCCAAAAAAACGGCTAAGTGGTCCACAAACAAAACATATCCTACTATAATTTGTAATCAGTCTAGTATATTCTCAGAAATACAAAACCATAGTGCTACAACACAGATCAGTGGTTACCAGAGGCTGGGGGAGGCACACAGAGGGTACCTATAAGTATGTAGGAATAATCTGTGGTGAGGAAACAGGTCTATATCCTGAAGTGGTGGCAATAGTTATCTACACATGTGTTAAAACTTGTAGAACTGCATGTCGGGAGGGCGGGGAGAGAGTCTGTTTTATTTTATGTTCATTTAAAAAGTTTTTTCAGAGGAAAAAAAAAAACCTTTCCTTGAACCTCTCTAACAACGGTAATAATAATAATGACAGAGAGAGAGAGAGAGAAATACCACCCTTAAGCCGGGTGCAACTACAGTGAAACCTGCTCCTCTTCATTCCTCCTTCTTACAACTCTTTCTCCATAAACAATTGGATACTTGCATTGGATTTTGGTAGAGCTGTCTCTCACCCCTGGACACAAAATGCTGCCTTTTACAGATCTCAGAATCAAATCTGAATTTAATTCGAAGGGATGCAGCCTATAAGTGGGAAGAATTCTTGTGTCAGAGATCTATTGCTGTGGCCGAAATGCTGCCTCTAATGAGCACGGCCTCTAATGATCCCAAACTGAATTCTCAAGTACGATACTATTACTCCACTCATATCGTGGATGCAGCTTCGGGTGCCTAACATTGCCTGATTTGTGCCTCCTTGCAATGTCATCCATCACAGAATTTGAGCTCCTGCTCCAGAGATGATGCACTGATTTTCAGGCTTTTTTTCTGAATGATATGATCAAAGCCAGCAAAATGCAGGCTGATTCATAAGTCAAGCACAAGGAAATGACAAAGAGATGGGTTATATGTCTATGAGAAAAAAACAAGTTCTATCAAAAATCCACCAAGTTTTCCATACATAAGCGTGGGTTTTTCTTTAACACAAGTGAGAATTAACAGAGAAGAAAAGAGTAAAGCAGATCCAATGAAGATTTTTGTCAAAGCAACTGTTCGGTCCTGGGAGGCTCTGCCAGCTGTCTGGTTGAGTGAGGAATCCACAGCCATGGCTCGCTGGTTTGCAAAGCTGGGAAGGGAGTCAGAACTGAAGCCTCATTGCCATAGGAACACTAACTTCTGCATTTTCCTTTTCCTCATAAAACCATACAAGAGAACTGCTAATAAGTTTCACATTTCTTGGCTTTATATGAGAAAAATCTTAAGATGTGCATAACTTGGCAGTATTCTTCAAGTTGGAAGCTTGATGGAGTTTTCAGAGTATTGCTACAGGATATGTCCTTCTATTCATTAAAAAAGAAATCAAGAGTTGATACATGAAGAAAAGCTACATAGGTTCTATGCCAGTAAGAATGAAAAGATAAAATACCCCTTTTTTATCTTAAAAAAATTTCAACAGACTGTTGTACAGTCATATCTAGCTAATGCATTCATTGTCATATGGATTCCTTCAACGTGTTCAATTATATCAGGCTTAATGATCCAACTTTCCACCATTTCTAAGTATTGTAACAATCTTTTCTTGTAAGGAGAGCCGGTTACATTGTTTTTGATATAATAAATATGTATTAACATCTACCTTATGACACACCAGAAATTGGTCTAGGCCTCAGGGGAAAAAAATAGATGACTAAGAGAGTTCTTGTCTTCAACTAGTTGCTTCAGCCTGCTAGGGGAGACAGTCCAGTCAGGGAGATGCCCAGACCAAAATACAGTGAAGCAAGTACAACCTTTCACACGTGTTACACAGAGCCTAGTTAACCCTCTCAGGTCTTACAAGTTTCCATCACAAGAAAGTAAAAAACATGTAACTACGTGAGGTGATAGACATTAACTAGACTCATTGTGGTGATCATTTCACGATATATGCACACATCAAATCATTATGCTGTACACCTTAAAATGATACAAGCTTTGTTATATGTCAATTATACCTCAATTACACTGTAAAAAATGGAAGCAAAATAACAACAAACAACCTATCAGAAAGCTGAGGCTGGGGGAAAGAGGGACACCTTCCCTGATACTAGCAACTAATTCTGAATCAGCAAAGAGTTGACCAACCGGACAATGTGAAAAAGAACATTCTTAGCAGAGAGGAGACTGTGCATTGACTGGTTCTTAAAGAAGAACCAGTTCACAAACTTAGTCAAGAACCAGGGAGACTTCATATTGCCAAGAGTACATGGCCTCTAACATAAAATGGTGTGAACTAACACAGTGATCAATCTCAAATTGATTACATGAAAATGTAAGGGAAATAAACTCTAAATAAAATGGGCTTCTTACAGGTTCTAAGTAATTGCCATGAATCTTTCTTCTCTGTGGTATTTGAAATATGTGGGATATTGATAAAAAACAGACATTTGTTAATCTGTTTGATGACATCTCATCAATAAAACAACAAAAATGCCACAGTAATTATCATTTATCAAAAATTTGTATTTTTCCAGCACTTAAATTCCAACTTTTCGGTATTTCCCAATTTTCCATTGAATGTGATTATTTTTTATAGACACAGTATGATATATCATCAGTTAAGATGCTATATATGTTATTTTTATAAATTGGGAATTTTTTAGCTGGAGATTTGTTGTCATGTCACATTGAATGAATCACCATGAAATGTGTCTCTTTTCACTAGGCTGGAAATTAGGAAAGTAAAGATATATTTAGGACAAAATCACCTGTGAATCTTAAAGAAAATGGATTTGTTGTGTGTTATGAAGTGGATAGCACGGTCATAAAAGATAGGGTAAATTTGAATCAGTTAATGCATAAAAATAGATGTGTCTCATATTAACAAACAGCATGTAGAGAGTGGTAAAGCCAATATTCTGACAGTTCTCACTAACTAATGAAAGTGGGTTTTTTAATAAAGGGCTTAATTGTGGTGAGACTCATTCCTAGGAAACTCTTCATACTTAGGCTTCAGAGAAGCTTTAAATATCTGATGCCAAAGAAGGGGAAAATGCTATGAGTGGGAGATTCAATTACCTAATTATTATTAAATTTGCTAGAAAGAATTAGTACCACTCTTTTCTTATAATGATGAAGCTAAAATGGAAAAGCTAGAAGTAATTCCAGGATTTTCATTATGTTATCTATTCAATAATCTCTGGCATATCTCCGCTCATGAATTAATACCTTGCTTAAGAGTGACTTCTCTCCCAGTAGGATGAGTGCTACCTTAAGTTGAATGCTATATTAAGTAGATATGAATTTGCAAAATCAGAGTTATAAAAGAATCTGTACTATTTTACCCTTATTATGTATCATCACTGAACAGTTCTAATGTATAATTTAGGGCACTTCGTTTTAGTCTTAACATTATTTTGAGAAAATTGCACACATCTTTTCCACATTATAATGTATGAGAATTCCATTTCTATAACATTTGCTTCCTCGGTTATAAAATAACTTCAGAATGTTGGTTAATTTATTGATGCCAAGGCTACTTTGATCATTTGTCTAAAGCGGCATTGAAACTGGAGGATTTTTTTTATTGGCAGCTACTTAACATGCTCTTATTTTATGCGCAGCTCACACAGTGGGAGGGAGCTATTCACCTCGTACCTCAGCCTACCAAAGAAAATGATGGGAAGTGCATTGCTTGTCCTTCCCCCTGTGCTCTCAGAGAAGAAAGGTATTCCAGCTTCAACTTCACATTGAGGTTACTACCACATGATGGTATGTTTGGCAGAGCTGATATTTTTTTAGGGTCTGCCAATTATACCATTAAAAACAAAAAAACCACTTCACTGGAATAAAATAAAAATAACTCTAGCAAATGGACATAAAATATTGGGCACTTTGTTCCATGTGGTTAAAATCGTCATTGAAGTATTGATAATTTGCTGTGATAGCAAAACGTTTTGGGATGTAGCAAAGAAAATGAACAATACTTCTAAGCCTATAAATCAGACTTGCCACACAATTTATCGTGCAGCATATATATCTGTAAAGTTAGCTAGCACTCTGTAAAGCTTAAAACATGGCATAGCAAATGGTAAATCTACTATTACATGTTTTAAATTAATAATGGGATTTGCAGGCTGATAAGACTAAAAAGATATAGTCATGTCATTCAAGCATCCTCCTTAAATCCTTCCCTTTTTATCTAGGCCAACATGACATATAAAAGTGCTCTATTTTGAGGGGAAACTGAGACTTGAGATGAAGCCCCGTGCAGAGGGAGACTGCCTACCCTGCTATCCACAGCGCTTAGCCTGAGGTGGCATCAGTGGCCTATGGGGCAGGGCCAAGCAGCAGGGGTGGGACACACGTGGACTTAGCCTCAGCCATGCCCCCCCCCCAAAAAAGTGTTCTGTTTTGTTTTACTTTTGGCATTCTTGTAGTAAATTCAATACCTTTTTCTCATCTGCCTTAGACACATTCCCTGGGCTCTCACAGTTGTTTGTACATGACTTTGCAGCACACGCTCCCAAGCCCCTGTCTGTTGTGCTTTACTGACCTCCCTTTCCCCCTTTAGACTGTACCTCACCTGAGGACAGAAGTAAAGAAGTATTTCTTGACTTTACATCCCCAGGGCCTAGAACAGTGCCTGGAACATAGTATTTGCTTATGAAATACTTGATAGGTAAATAAAACAACCAACTCAAGGGGAAATAAAGTTCAATATAGTGTGAATTAATATTAACAACCTGTCCTTGTCTTTTTCATTTTCCAGTCTCTCCAATTCTCCCATTGTTGGTACTCTCTCATCTGGGATCTCCTACCTTCTTCTCCCTCCCAAAACTGTTATATGCAGTAACTATTACTTACGAGGTAAAAAATAACCTAATCCATGTCTACCAGATAGCCTGTAGTATAGCATATTCTCACTAAGCAATTTTTAAATAAAGGAAAGGAGCGAGCAAAGTGGAAGAGAAAGGAGAGATAATCGCCAAAAAAACTTTAGGTAGGCTATATTTTTAAGGTTTATCAAGTATAAAGCAAAGTTATTACCTTGCTCTGTCCTCCTTTGATTATTATCAGTTTGGTACAAACCATTTACATTTTTACAAAGCAACCATGATGATTAGTTGTTGGTTAAGATTTAACGCTATTGGTATTCAAACATTTCTATTAATATTAAAAAATATGCTTTGGTATTATATACCTCTTGAGTTTTTCTCTGTAACTCCTCTTTTCTTTTAATTTTCTGAAGATTTAACATGATCTAAATGAAAGAGATAGAATCCACATTGAGAAAGATTGTAGCCCATTTCTCTGACTAAGAAATAAATATGCTCCTTGTCTATCAGACTGTCAGTTTGTAGGGAAATCAATTACACCAAATGATGCTCAAAACCCCGGGAGTGTAAGAAAAGTCAAACCCACACCCACCCATCCACTTTAGGTGAGGAAAAAATAAACAGCATGTGGAATCTGGATTATGGGTTCAGTTTAATTCAATCAATGTCTGAATATTTGTTTAATTCAATCAATGTCTGAATATTTGTTTCCTGGATGTTTGTTAAATATTTGCATGGGGGAATCAGGTTAATTAATGCATAAAAGTAGTCTGACTTCAGAGTAACTTTCTGTATAATTAGGAAAGAAGAAAAGCTGGAAATGTCGGCTCTTTATGGAAGTCGATTTCTCTTCTGTGCTGACCAAATATTAGGAAAGAGACAATTTTTGGCAAAGATATTTTATTTTGAGAGCAGATGATATAAGTGACATTTTCTGAGTTTTGTTATAATTAATTTTTCTAGCCTAGCAGGTATTAGTAGATGTCTGTGATTGTATTAGGTATAACTTTTTAAATAAATTCTTGCTATTGAAATTGTCACTGTTTTCACTTAAAGGCTTATGTAATTGTAATGAAATAAGCTATGGTATTGGTGACTTTGTTTTTTGACATATTTTTTAAGAGAATTGAATCCATATAAGAGAAATTCTTCATTTGGGAGAGGATTTTACAGAGATGGTTTAAATTGTTGACAGTAAAACTCACCCAGACCAGCAAAATATTCTCCATGGGCATATTCTGAATCACTGATTTTTGTCACCTTAAAAAGTGATCTCAAACTGTTGCAAAGTCATGTGAAAGATAGACAGCATATGTTTTATCTGCCTTATATATGGGAATATAGAATCCAAGTCACTGCTGTGTCTAAAACCACAGGTAATGTGCTTCCAGGATCAGTCCCACAGAATGAGTGATTCCCTGCTCCACAGGAATTAGACCAGCCCCAGTAAGTCATTCCTGCCTATCTGTAAGATATCACCCTTGACCCCATATGCCATCATGCTTGAAATTCTCTCTTTAGAGATTCATTCATTTGGGTTAAATATTAACCTCTGATTTAAAAATGCTACTAACCCATAAATATCATAAATCACAAGACTGAAAGCAACCCTTGAAATCTTCTATTTCTTCCTCTGTTCTATAGAGACTCTGTGCCTGATGCCAACCCTGGTTAAGTATTTAAAAATGGTAGGGAGGAAGAACAGGATACAGTTAGAGAAGGTCATGGGTATCGAAGATAGAGGTCATCTTATTGACCATTGTTAGGAACTAGATGTTGGCCTACCTAGCTAATGCTGTCCCTATCTTGACATATTATTTAAGAGATGGACTTTGAAGACAAACAGTTTTTATTCCCCCAAGTTTTTATTGAAACTCCAATCAGTTAACATTCAGTGTAATAGTAGTTTCAGGAGTAGAACTGAGTGATCACAGTGCTCATCGCAAGTGCCTTCCTCAATCCCCATCACTTGTTTCACCCAACAGGGCTATTCTATCACTTCTGATAACCATCAGTGTGTTCACCATAGTTAAGAGTCTGTTTCTTGGTTTGCCTCATTTCCCCACCCCCCATGTTCATTTGTTTTGTTTCTTAAATTCCACATACAAGTGAAATTGTGTGGTATTTGCTTTTCTCTGATTTATTTCTCTTAACATACGTTCTCTAGCTTCATCTGCGTCATTGCGTTTTTATGGCTAATACTCCATTGTATATATATACCACACCTTCTTTATCCATTCATCAGTCAATGGACATGGGCTTTTTCCATAATTTGACTATTGTTGGTAATGCTATAGACACTGTGTGTTAACTAACTTGAATTAAATTTAAAAAAGAAAATTTACACTTAAAATATAACTTCCTGTAAGTTTATTTTAAGAACATATGTGCAAATGACATATCTGATAAAGGGTTAGTATGTAAAATACTTCAAGGATTTATAAAACTCAACACCCCCAAAAACATATAACCCAGTTAAAAACTGGGCAGAAGACATGAATAGACTTTTTCCAAAGAAGACATACAGTAGTAAACACATGAAAAGATGCTCAACATCACTCAACATGATACAAATCAAAACTATAATGAGATATCACTTCTCACCTGTCAGAATGGCTAAAATTAACAAACCAGGAAACAACAGATGTGGGTGAAAATGTAGAGAAAGGGGCAACCTCCTACATTGTTGGTGGGAACACCAACTGGTGTAGCCATTCTGAAAAACAGTATGGAGGTTCCTCAAAAATTGAAAAAGAGAACTACCTTACAATCCACCAATTGCACTGCTAGATATTTACTCAAAGGAAACAAAAGAAAATGAAATTTTATGATAAGTGTTGGTTTATTCTCTTATTTCCCTTTTATCTTTTAAATATTTTCAAACTATCTAAAACATCTGGTGCCAAATTTTACATGAGATCAAATTTCTCAAAATTTTCTCAATTTTCTCAAAAGTAAAGTTGTTAAATATTCATGTCATTGGCAATTCCTGGTAGCACCATCAAGGGTGTTGAAATATTACTCAATTTTATTTCAACTTGGATTTTTTTTAAGATTTTATTTATTTATTAGAAAGAGGGAGAGAGAGAGAGCATAAGAAGGCGGAAGGTCAGAGGGAGGAGCAGACGCCCCTCTGAAGTGGGGAACCTGACACAGGATTTGATCCTGGGATTCCAGGATCATGACTTGAGCCGAAGGCAGTCACTTAACTGACTGAGCCACCCAGACACCCTCAACTTAGATTCTTAAGAGCATCAAACCCGCATGATTACTCATAACTATTAGTATGTATGTTCCACGAGGGCGGGAATTTTAATTTTGTTTGTAGCTGTATACCCAACATTTAGAACACAGTCCAACACATAAGGGAGTACATAAATAATCATTAAATAAATGATGAATAACCATTATCCTATATCTCTACAACATTGGGGCAGGCTTTATAAAGAAGGAAAGCATATCATGACTCCCAATAAGTTTATTTTATGTAGACATGCAAAGGTTATAATATTAAAGAATAGATGAAATTTTGCAGAGGAAAAGAAAGCAAAAAATATTCAGATAGCATTTCTTGTGTATCTACTTGTGCCAAAGATTTTATGGACATTGATTTAAATCTTACAATACCCTCTGTGAAATATTTTATTATCCCCATTCTAAGGTAGGGATACTGATGGGCAGAAATATTAGGGCTTGCCTATCACCACAATACTGGTTGTTATAAATAAAATTTAAACCCTAGGACTGTTTGACTCAACAATCCACTTCCTTTTACTGTATCATGTCTCCTCAAACTTACAAAATAGAAAAAAATTTATTGACAAACCCAAATGCCTGGGTGGAATGGGAGAAAAGGGACAGTAGAAGATGGTTTCACAAAAAAAGAACATAAATATTTCTGTTTTTGAAGCTGATGTGAGTCTAAGAAGTGTTTCAGAAACACAGTAATGAAAACTCAGGTCCAAACTTCATTGATTTTAACTTTATTTTAAAATTTTTTTATTGAGATATACCATTCTAGTTACAATGTAATCAATAGTTTACTGCGTTCACACCCATTAATGATCACACCAAACAGGAAACCTTCACTGGCAAATTCTGATATGTTTTCCTCCTTAGACTTTACAAATGACTTTGAGTATTCGTCTCAGTGGTTATAATTGATTTCAACAGCTTATGCTCTAATAGCATGGTTGCAATTTCTAGAAAGTGTACCTAATGATTCAGCAAATGAATCATTAGGCAAGGCAGGAGGCTAACCAAAAGGCTGAGAATTGGCAGCCCCCAGTGTAACCTGTGACTGTAGGAGAACTGGTGGGTACATTCATCCAAGACACATTGAGTGCCATGGATCAGAGCTTTACCTCAACAAGTTGGAGAAAGTCACACTGCACCCTGGGGAGGAATAAGCTAAACCGAACAGAATTAAAGTCTATTAGATTGATCAGACAGTATGTTAATAAGCAATCTGCTTCCCAAGTCACATTATCTAACCTGATTGAAAGGGGCATGGCTGACACCTGCAAATGAGTTTTAGACAGTTGATGTATGGACACAGAATATGTTTGGGCAAATCCAAACCAGACCAAACTAAGTCAAACTGATGTTGAAGTCACATTAATGTTAACTAGACTGATACCCAGAACCTAATGTAATAAATACAAGCCAGTGTGATAGATAGATATAGATATATCTAGATAAATATATATATATATGGAGAGAGAGAGAGATAAAGAGATAGACTCTCTCTCTCTCTCTCTCTCTCTCTCTATATATATATATATATATATATATATATATAATGTTAACAAAAAAGAAAAATACTTTGTTATATATAAGTCAACAAATATTGGTTTAACAATCATCACCAGGTCAAGTTGTAAAGGAGAACTGAACCAAAGGAGAGGTAACTGGAAAAATCAGAAGTAAAAAATGGACAAAATAAAATTGGACAAATCTAACCATAAATGGTGAACTGACAAGAAGCATGTCTGCATCCTTTCAACTAAAGGGCAAATCTCTCTAAAACTTACAGGGTTATGCTCACTCAGAACTTTGAAGGATAACTACTTACCACAAACCCTTTTGCCTACACAGTATAATTTGCAAACATTAACAGAAAGATTCAAAAAAGAACAATGAATTAAAATGTGTTGATGACTTCATGAAACAGCTAGAGTTCTATGGCTGAATTGAAATACCGTTCCCATTTTGTTTGTATGAGAAAGCATCAGCTGTCTGCCAACATGATGACCTGCCCTCTTAAATAGTTTTACTAAGGTTTAATTTATCCACAATAAAATACACCCATTATAATTACATATTTCAATTACTTTTAGAAAATGTATAGAATTGTGCAAATACTGTCACAATCCTGTTTTAGAACAGGATTTCTATCACCCTTTAAAAATCCCTCATTCCAACTTACTGCCATGAGCTGCCCTCACTCTCAACCTCAGGTGACCATTGATTTGCTTTCTGTTTCTACAGATTTGCCTTTTCCAAAGTGTATTTAAATGGAATCATACAAGCTGTTGTTCTTTGGGTCAGACTTCTTTCACTAAGCATAATGTTTTTGAATTACTTCCATATAGTAGTGTGTGTCAGTAGTTTGCTCTCTTTTACAGCTGAATAGTAAACCATTGTATGGATGCCACCACATTTTGATACAACATCCATCAATTGATAAACAATTGGATTATTTTTTGGATTGTTTTTGATACAACATACATCAATTCATAAACGTTTGGATTATTTTTGGATTATTCCTGTGAATAATATTGCTATTAACATTTGTGTACAAGTCTTATGTGGGTATACGTTTGCATTTCTTTTGGGTAATGCCTAGGAGTACAATTGCTAGGGCATATGGTAAATTTATGTTTAGCTTCTTAAGAAACAACTAGATTGTTTCAAAAAGTGCCTGCACCACTTTACATTCCCACCAGCAGTATATGAAAGTTCAAGTTTTGCCACATCCTCACCAACACTTAACATTATCAATCTTTTTTAATTATAGTAATTCTTGTGGGTATATAACAGTATCTCAATCTGATCATAGTTCTTATTTCCCTAATGAGTAATGATGTTGAGCATCTATTTATGTATTTATTAATTCTTGGATATCTTCTTTGGTAAAATGCCTGTTCACGTATTCTGCCTATTTCTTAATTAGATTCTTTATCCTCTTATTTTTAATTTGTAGGAGTTCTTTAGATATTCTTGACCTAAATACTTTATCAGATATATGACTCACAGGTATTTTCTACTATTCTTTGTCTTGTCTTTTCACTTATTAATTGTGTCTTTGAAGAGCTAAAAGTTTTACAAACTCCAATTTATCCATTTTCTTTTTCTTTTTTTTTAAGATTTTATTTATTTATTTGACAGAGAGAGATCACAAGTAGATAGATAGAGAGAGAGAGAAGGAAGCAGACTCCCTGCTGAGCAGGGAGCCCGATGAGGGCCTTGATCCCAGGACCCTGAGATCATGATCTGAGCTGAAGGCATTGGCTTTAACCCCCTGAGCCACCCAGGCACCCCCATTTTATTTTTCTTTTATGGATCCTGTTTTTGGTGTCAAGCCTAAGAAGTATTTGCCTAACCCAAAGTCACAAATATTTTTTTTTTTTGCTTTCTTTTTGGTTTATCATGTTGGCTTATATGTTTAGGTCTAATGATCTATTTTGATTTAATTTTTGTGTATGGTGTGAGACAAGGTTCTACATTTGTTTTTTGCATATTAATATTCCATTGTCCCAGTAGAATTTGTTGATAAGACTCTTTCCCCCATTGAATTGCCTTGGAACCCTTATTAAAAATCAACTGACCTTACATGTAAGGGTTCATTCCTAAAATTTCAACACTGTTTCATTGATGTATATGTCTATCCTTACACTGATACCACACTTGATCACTGTTGCTTCACAGAAAGTATTAAACTTAAGTACTCTAAGTCCTCAAATACATTTTTTCCTCCAAAATCATTTAGACTATTCTAGGTCCTTTGCATTTCTATATAAATTTTTGAGATCAGTTTATGAGTTTTTCCAGGAAAAAAAAAAAACAGCTTTCAGGAGTATTGATAGCAATTGTGTTATGTATATAAATCACTTTGAGGATGACTGCCATCTTAACAGTACTGAATTTTCCAACCTATGATGTGATCTTGCTATTTATTTAGATATTCTTTGGTTTCTTTTAGCAATATTTTGTAGCTTTTTTTTAATATATCTCACATTTCTTTGGTTTAATTTATTCTGGTGTCTTTTTTTTTTTTGAATGGATTTTTTTTTTTTTTTTTTTTTTAGAGAGAGAGAGAGAGAGATATTGAGCACAGGGGTTGGGAGGGAGACAGGGAGGAGAGAATTCTAAGCAGACTTCATGCCCAGTCCAGATCATGACCTGAGCCAAAATCGAGAGTTGGATGCTTAACCAATTGAGCCACCCAGCCGCCCCTGAAATCAATTTTTTAATTTCATTTCTTTCTAGTATAAAAAGACAATTAATTTTGTCTCTTGATGTTATATTCTGTGGTCTTGCTAAACTCATTTTTAAGTTCTAGTAGGTTTGGTATGGTTTTTGTCCGGTTGTATTCCCTGGGATTTTCCACATTCAGGATCATGATGGCTGCAAATAAAAACGGTTATGCTTCTTTGAAATTCCCTATTGTATGATTTTATTTAATTTCTCTTACCTTATTGCTCTGGCTAGAACCTCCAGTACAGTGATAAATAAAAATCTTGCTAGCATACATCTTTTCCTTGTTCCTGACCTTTTGTGAAAAGCAGAGTTTCACCATAAAGTATAATGTTAACTGCAGATTTTTCATAGATGCTCTGTATCAAGTTAAGGAAATTCCCTTCTGTTCTTAATTTCTTTAGAGTTTTTAATCCATGAATGGATGTAGGATTTTATTAAGTGCTTTCTCTACCTCTACTGAGATGATTATATGGCTTTTTCCTTTATTCTATTTATATGGTATATTACATTAAATGATTTTTTAATCTTTTTTTAACTTTATTTATTTATTTGAGAGAGAGAGAGAGATTGCAAGTAGGCAGAGTGGCAGGCAGAGAGAGAGAGGAGGAAGCAGGCTCCCCACTGAGCAGGGAGCCAGATGTGGGGCTTGATCCCAGGACCCTGAGATCATGACCTGAGCTGAAGGCAGAGGATTTAACCCACTGAGCCGCCCAGGTGCCCCTGATTTTTTTTATCTTAAATCAACCTTATATTTAATGTACTTATTGGTATGGTTAAATTGACATCTGCAGTTTGGCTATTAATTTTTTGTATATTCCATTTTTATTCATCTATTCTTTTACTGCTTTTTCTTACACTAAATGAATATTTTAGTATATTGTCTTTATATTTATTTTTAATTATATATTTTAATTTTTAGTAGTTGCTGTGTAGATTACAATATGCCTCTGAACTATTCATAATCTGCTTAATTTAATATTGTCTTAATTCCAGCAAAATAGAACAACTTTACTCCAATGTCATTCTACTTACTCTTTGTGTTATTACCCATATATTTAATTATGCATTTAATAAAACAAAAATAAAGTGTTATAACTATTGCTTTAAAATATTATATATTTCAAAGACATTAAGCAAAGAAAATATATATTTATGCAGTCTTAATGTATCAATGAGTATCAATGTATTTATATTTTATATTTATCAACATATTTACATTACATTGCTTTTCATTTATTTCTGTATATCCAAGTTACCATCTAAGGTCATTTTTTTTCCTCCTAAGGAAATATTTCCTTTAGTATTTCTTGTGAGGCAAGTAAGCAACAGGTTCTTTTAGTTTGCACTTTGAATCATCTTTATTTCTTCTTCAGGAGTTGAAGATAATTTTGCTAAGTATAACATTCTTTGTTGACAAGATTTTTTTTTTCTGTGTGTCTTTTTGCACCTTGAAAATGTCATTCCATTCCCTTCTGGGCTCCATTATTTCTGAAAAGAAATCACTTATCTAGCATGTCATATTTCTTCTATATATGATGATCATTTTTCTCTTAGTCACTTTCGTCAGTTTGACAATGATGTGTCCAGAGGTGTATCTATTTGTGTTTACCCTACTTGGGATTCATTGAGATCCTTGGATTTGTAAATCAATGCTATGCATTAAATTAGGAAATTATTCAGCCATTATTTCTTCAATTTATTTTTCTACTTCTTATTCTTTATCATCTACTTCTGACATTCCCATTACACATATGTTAGTACATTTATTATTATTCCATAAATATCTGAGATTCTTCTCATTGTTAATCAAATTTATTCTCATTGTTCTTAAAATTGGTTAATTACTTTTGCTATATCTTCAAAGTCACAGATTTATTTTTTTTTTTTTTTTGCATCTCAAATCTGTTCTTCAGCCTATCTAGTGAATATTCCATCTGGCTATTGTACTTTCCAATGACAGAATATCCACTTCTATTTGATAGCTTCTATTCTTTATTGATATTTCACATGTATTGAGTCATTATCACTGTATTGCCCTTGAGTTCTTTAAACATAATAACTACTTTAACATCTTTTCTGCTAAGTTTAACATCTGTGCTCATTTTTAGTTAATTTGTATTGACTTAATTTTTTCCTGAGTAAAGGAAAAATACTCAGGCAAATTCTTTTTTTATGCATTTTGTATAAATTTTATTGAAAACTAGATATTATATATAATGTTTAACAACTGCATTCTGATCCTCTCTTAAGGATTGTTGTTTATTTTTTTTTTTAATGACTTGCCTCAACTTTATCTGTGGAAACTTTCTCCCCTCTGCAGAATGGAAACTGATGTCTATGCTCAAAATTTTTTTTTTTATTTTCAACCTACTACTTCCCCTGGAGTCATCCTGACTGCATAACAGCCAACCAATGTTTGATTCCAGAGGATGTGTTCAAACATCTTCAACTGATAAAGCTTCCACCTCTGCTGCTAAATCTATATGTGAGTCGTAAAGCTCCTGTTAAGTCTTCCCTGTTTTTTACTTTTCACAAGTCTCTCTATGGTCTTTTCTGCTTATATGCAGAGCCTCTCAGTCAGCAATGAGGTGTAGGGAACTTATCTAGCCCCTGAGTTGTTACCTCTTTTCCAAGATCTCCCTATTAAATATTGTGGTTGTAAGTTTGTCTATTCCTGCCCTAAACAGGACTATTACCTTAGCCTAGGAAATCTATAGGTTTTCTCTATGTATTTCTTTTTTTTTTTTTGAGTTTGCTATTTTTACCTGCAATACCACATAGTTTTTGTTGTTGTTTTTATCCTCCACTCCAAATTCAACCAGGCTTCTATGGCAGTGAAACTGATGTTTGTACAGCTAACTCTGCCCTGCATTATTACTGTGCTAAACAGGCTGAGGAATAGTGGGGAAGTTGGGCAGAGAAAGAAACACCCCCAGACAGGAATACTATAAATTCTGACTCTTTTTAACTAACATTCTACAGTTTTTTTATGAATAAACATTTCTCAATTCATGTTTACCTTAAGTTGACTTCTAGAGGTTGTTTTTGACAATTGTATCCAATTTTAAAGTTAGGGTTTTTTTTTAATTGTCAAAAGAACATTAAATATGAGATCTACTTAGATTTTTAAGCATATAGTACAGTATTGTTAACTATAGGCACAATGTTGTACAGCTGATCTCTAGAACTTATTCTCTTTCATAAATGAAATGTTATACCCATTGATTAGCAACTCTTCATTCACCCACCCTTCTAGCCTCCAGCAACTACTCTCTGCTTCTGTGAATTTTATTATTTTAGATACCTCATATAAGTGGAATCATGTAGTATCTGTCCTTCTGTAACTGATTATTTCACTTAGAATAGTGTCCTCAAGGCTTATTCATGTTGTTACATATGGTTGTATTTTCCTCTTTTTTAAGGATAAATGACATTCTATTGTATGTGTATACTACATTCTTTATTCATTAATCCATCAATGGACATTTAGATTTTTTTAGATTATTTCCACATCTCAGTTATTATGAATACTCCTTCAATGAACGCGGAAGTGCTAATGTCTCTTCAAGATCCTACTTCAACTCTTCTAGATAACTACCCCAAAACTGAGATTGCTAAATCATATGGCAGTCCTATTTTTATTTTTTGCAGGAATCTTCATACTGTTTTACATGGCAACTGCATCATTTGCATTTCCACAAATAATGTACAAAGGTTCCAACTTCTCAACATCCTTGCCAACACCTGTTATATTTTATTTTTCTGATAATAGCCATCTTAACAGGTGTGAGGTAATACCTCACTGTGGTTCTGACCTTATGTATACAAAACCCTATAGATTACAGGAAGAAAGACATTAGGATTAATAAACAAATTTAATAATGTTGCAGAATACAAAATCAACATACAAAAATCAGTTATGCTTTCTATGCACTAAAAATGAGCTATTTGAAAAAGAAATTGGAAAAAATACTATTTACAATAACATCAAAAAGAATACAATTCTTAGGAATAAGTTAACTAAGGAAATGAAAGACTCGTACACTGAAAACTACAAAACATTGATGACAGAAATTAAAATGGAAACAAAAAAGTGAGAAGACATCCACATTCACAGAATGGAAGACAATATTTTTTAAATATCCAAACTTCCTAAAGTGATCTACATATTCAACGTAATCTCTACCAAAATCCCTGTAGTATTTTTTATGTAAATTGAGAAAACAATTCTAAAATTCAGATGGAACCACAAAGGACTGCAAATAGACAAAGCAATCATGATTAAAAAAAAGAGCAAAGTTGAAGACATTATACTTCCTGTTTCAAAATATGTTTTAAAACTACAGTAATTATAACAGTATGGTACTAGCATAAGACAGATATAGAGACAAGTAATATAGAATAGAAAGTCCAGAAATTCATCTATACATAAGGTCAACTGATCTTCAATAAGGACATCAAAAATACACAGTGGGAAAAGAATAGTTTCTTCAACAAATGATTCTGGGAAAACTAGATATGCATGTGCAAAAGAATGAAACTGGACCACTGTCTTAAACAATACACAAAAATAAAATGGGTTTAAGACTTACACATAAGACCTAAAACTTCAAAACTCCTAGAAGAAAACATAGAGGAAAAGCTTCATAATGTTGGTCCTGGCGGTGATTTAATGGCTATGACACCAAAAGTACAAACAATGGAAGAAAGAAAAAAAAAATCAATTGAGACTATGTCAATCTAAAAGCCTTCTTCACAGCAAAGGAAACAACATAGTGAAAAGGCAACCTGGGGCGCCTGGGTGGCTCAGTGGGTTAAAGCCTCTGCCTTCAGCTCAGGTCATGATCTCAGGGTCCTGGGATCGAGGCCCGCATCGGGCTCTCTGCTCAGCAGGGAGCCTGCTTCCTCCTCTCTCTCTGCCTGCCTCTCTGCCTACTTATGATCTCTCTGTCAAATAAATAAATAAAATCTTTAAAAAAAAAAGAAAGAAAAGGCAACCTATGGCATGTAGAAAATATTTGCAAACTATATATATGATAAGGGGTTAATTGCCAAAATATACAAGGAACTCCTACAACTCATAGCAAAAACAACTGTTGGTTTTGATGGGAGAGGATTTCCCAACCTCCTTCACTTTGCCATCACTGTAACTCTTATCTAAACATACATATTCTTTGCTTATTTTATAATGTTCCCTATTTTATTTGTCTGAATGTTCTGGGAATGATCCATTATTCTCAAGATTTTTTTCTTCACCATCTTTGGCTATCGATATTACATTTTTTTCTTTCTAGAATGTATTTTCCTTTTTTCATTTCTATATTTGTCATTAGTATTTATATTTCCTTCCTTTAAAGCTATTTAGAATTTAGTAATAATTTGCTTCAGACTAGGGGCACCTTGATGGCTCAGGCGGTTAAGCATCTGCCCTCAGCTCAGGTCATGATCCCAGGATCCTAGGATCAATCCCTACATTGGGCTCCCAGCTCAGCAGGGAGCCTTCTTCTCCCTCTCCTACTCCACCTGCTTGTGCTCTCTTGCTCTCACTCTTTCTGTCAAATAAATAAATAAGTCTTTTTAAAAATATTTGCTTCAGACTATTACTTCTTATACAGGAATATAATGCCTAGTTGTTTTATTTTTTTAAGGAGAAAATGATAAAGTACTTATTTTTAACCTCTATCAGAATTTCATATCTGTTCTTGTCATCATCTTGAAAAGGCTTTGGATAACTATCTTAGAGAAAATGGCAAGTTGAAAGGGGCAATTGAAGGCATTTTAATGAAGAGACCATTTATAAAGTTTTAGGAGAGTAGTTCTCAACTGAAGATGATGACTTTTTCCCCCAGAAGATATTTGACAATGTCTGGAGACATTTTTGGTTGTCACAACTTGGGAAGTACTACTGGGATCTAGTGGGTAAAGGCAAAGAGCGGTACTGAGCATCTTACACGATACAGGACAGTGCCCATAACAAAGAAATATCCAACTGAAATGCTGATGTGTCAACTTTGAGAAGCCAGCAAAAGATGATGAAGCCCTCAACGAATCACAAAAGCAGGAAGACATTACTACTCTTAGGCTGAAAGTGTCAAGGTGAAAGATCTGTTATCTGCTCCCAGTTAGAGCTATAGGGTGGAGAGAGGCTATGAGATAGGAGCTGATTTGGGTCTCATAGGGTTTAAGTTTATATAATTTGAAATATTTTCTTTAAGAAAAAATAATCCAAAATGACAAATATGAATTAGGCAGGAAAGTGATTATTTTAAAATAAAAGAATCACAATTTTAAAAATCTAACAAACACCACAAACATAACAAAATCTAGAATAGTTAAATATTTTATTAGTTAACAAACAGAGCAGCTCTGAAGCATCTTTTTTCTGATTTTTTCACTGCATATTCTGATTGCTTCTTCATGTAATAATTTCGTAAGATAAAATTTTATGGAAGAAAAATATAAGAATAAGTCAGTACTTTCTCCAACATGATGGATTAAAATTTGTTTTTTATCATGATAATTTAGAATCAACCATCACAATTTGCAACTTCACAATCCCTATTATTAATGTCATGTAATTTTTTGCTTTGTATTCAAATTAGAGAAACCTTCTGTCAAGTTTCTGTCTCATATAAACTATCAGATTTCAATGCATTTCAAGTTTTTTGGTGTAGTGACTAATATTAACTACTGTTCAACACAGGACATATAATATGACATATGACATATAATGACAATAGTCATTAACCAGTATGTCCTAACTGTTCTCATTATAGTGTCCTATTGTGAATCTTATATTATCTTCATCAATGCCAGTAATTCATGTCAGAGCACCAACAAATTTATATCTTTCTCCAAGGTGTCTGTATGACTCATTCCTCTCTTTTAATTAGATTATCAAACAATTTGAGAGTTTATTCATTTTGCCTATTCATAATTAATCTCTAAATTACAGCTTTTAGTATAATCTAAAAACTTTTGTTTTATTTTTTTAAATCAGAATAATCCATACTGATTTAGTCACTCAATCTATCACTTATGGCTCATATATCATTTATTGTTTATATTCTCTCTCAGATTTTTCAATAAATATATTTAGAGGTGATAAAAGAAAGTAGCTTTCATCTCTTAGTCAGGAATCTCACATTTCTCACCTGTATGCTTGAGATATTCTAAAATATCTTACTAAATATACTTCTTAATATCTGAATTTTTTTCTCCTTTTGACAAAAATGTAGGGCCATGCAAGCACATTGTCCAGGCCCCTCTCTGGGCTTTGGAAAGAGCCTCTACATGTAAGTGGCTCTGAAATTTAAGTTTTATTCATTTCATGGAAATCCTCTACCAGATGCAGTCAGTGCCAAATCTTGTCCTAGCAAGGAAGAGCCAAGGAAATAAATACCTCAACCTGTGTCTACTGCTGGTGCCTCCAGTTGGCCAAAGGCAACTGGAAGAGTAGATCTGAAGGGACCAACTGAATAAAAAGCCCAGATAAAAGTGTTTAAAATAAATACTGTCTCCCAAAACTTCTATTTTGCAGCATTCACACCTTCTTTTGGATTTTTTTCTTGTGTCCATAGAGAAGAAAAGCAAAATAAAGAATGTGATTGGCATTTGCTCATAGAAATCATTCTTCAAGAAGCACCTGCTACCCTAAGTATGCCTGTGAAAACTGTACAATCTTGGTTCAGCATAGCATATTCATCCCATTACACATTCACATTTCATAATCATTTTGAAAGCTTCAACACATGTCTTCTAATGGTGTCACTCTATATAATGAGATATGCAAATTAGAATGTTATAGAGAGTCTTAATTGCATTATATCATTCAGAGTTGTAAATGTTCAGCTGGTTACAGCCCAGGTAGGGCAATCAGAAGAAGAAAAGAAAAAAAAAGAAATATTCTTTTGGCTGTTTGACCCAAAAATGAAATAGACTTACATTGCTAATAGGCATATTAATATGCTCCTCAGACATCCATAGTACCAGTGGGTTAACAGGGATGGCCTCAAAAGATGTATCAGCATTTCCTTATAAATGCTTTATGAACCCTGGCTTCAGTGTTTTGGGGTCCCCAGGAACTACTTTATACATTGTTTTAAACCTTATTCTAAACCCAAAGGAATAAGAAAAAGAAAAACTTAAATATGGATTATCCAGTAAAGAGCAGACCACTGTATAGTGTACGTACCTAAAGAGAAAATGTGCTCACTTTCATGTACTTTCCATGTAATTAAGTAAATTCCATAATGCTATTTTCCAAATTGTAAATTCTATCATAATTCAGCAAGATATAAAAATGGAACCTGGAACCTTTTTCTATCTCAGAATAGGTAGATTCTATCAGTTATCATCAACTTCTAAGAGGGGAAGAATCTCTACCAGATTGTTCTACAAGATTGCAGTCATCCACCAATCTATTTTCACATCTCCATTTCTACTGTATATTGGTCTAGGCATACAAGATTAGATCCCAGAGCAGCAGACTATTTAAATAAAGACTAATATTCCAGTTACACTCATTCTTCATTTAAAAACCACCACCATCCTTTCCTATACCCCCCTCCAACTCCCTTCTACTATACAAGTGCCATCACAACTACTGTGAATATTATCCCCATTACCAAAAAACCACTGTGCTGGGGCCGTACTTTTCCAGAGTTACTTTTATCCTATTCACTTACTGCAGTTTCTTGAATGCTCTGTCTAGAACAACTTGCCTTCGAAGCCGCACATATCTATTTAGTCATGTCAGGATTGATGAAATTCAAGGAAGAAATCAAAATTTTCCCTAAGACAATCCAACTCTATCAATTGATCAATGGAAAAAGCATCTCTTTATTCATTTATCCAATGAGCTATAATACTTTCATCATTATCTCATTATTTCATTTCACCATTATTTCATCATTATCTCACAATGAATACATTCAAAATTATCTGATTAACTCTCCAAAACAAGACACCTGAATTGAGTCCCATATTTCTGCCAATAGCATTATTTTCACATTTATCAGTTTTCTTAATTTGTTAGTTTTCTTTCCCCCTTTTTGTTCACTCTCTATTGCAAATTAGTCCCTAAGTTGCATTGGATTTTTCTCCTTAAATATTCCTCACATTCCATTCCATCCCCTACCATTCCTTTCTAATACCAGTTCCCTTGCCATTTCATGCCTAGTTTATTGTATGAGCTTCATAAATCGCTTCTGCCCAATATATTCTATAAATTGCCTCCAAATTAATATCTCAGAAATACAATTTTGTCATGTCATTTCTCTGCTGAAAGTCTTTTATGGATATCAGGTAACTAAAAATAATAGTTTAGGTTCCCCAGTTTGAAAAACATTTCAGTTTAACAAAATTCATACCAGATCAGAATTCTTTTATCCTGCATCTACCCCAAAGCTGGAAAGAGCAATCTGTATTAGAAGCAAGTCAGAGTACAATGATGAAGTGTACTAAAAATTAAACAGCAGTAGATTCCAGAGGCAGGAATCAAGGCCAAACATACTAAAATTCAGAGGTTAAACCAATGGAGAACACCTACAAGTGGATCAGAATCAAGAAGGCAGAGAAAGAGATAGTTTCTAAGCAGTTCCTAAGATATTCCTTCAACATAGGATCATCTTTTGGTCCATTGAAAGTCCTCAGATTTTCACTTTCATATAGTACACAGTATAAGTTTTCCACTTGGGCACTTGTATTTCTCAGGCTTTAGTACCCATCAGAACCACTTAATAAGGCTTGATAAAACAGACTTCTGAGCCCTATACCCAAAGTTTCTGATTCAATAAGTCTGAGGCTAGAAAACTCACATTTCTAGCAAATTCCTACGTGAGGCTAACGAAGCTGGTCTGGGGACCACACTTCGAGAATCGGTGCCTTAAGCAAACACATTCTCTTTGCATTCTGATATAAATACGCATTCTCAAATCCTGCAAATTGGCTGGAATGGCCACTCCACTTCAGTCAATATACAGTCTACTCAGACTTCCTTCTTGTATCAAACTCTCCCTTTCCCTGATGCTCACATCTTTAGTATCTGTGCCTGTACTACTGGTTTGTTTTTGCTTTATTTGGTTGGTTAGTTGGTTCTTGTTGTTTGGGGGGGAGGTTGTTGGTTTTAGGGGTTTTTTGAGAAAAGGATTTTTTTTTTTCAAAACAGACTTGATTCCTAATCCTACCTCCTTGGATTCTAATCCTACCTCCAACTGTGTGATTTTAAGCAAGGTATTTAAACTCTTGAGCTCTTCTTCTCATTTTTAAAACAGAGCTGATAATACCAATTTTTATTTTGAGTGAAGATGTCGACATTTTGTTAGTTTTTACACCTTTGCTCACTACTTTCCAGTTCTGATTATTACATTATGACCCTACCATTTAGAACCATTTTCCTGCCTTCCCAATTCTGGAAGCCTAAGTGGCCACCAAACACTTGTTTTATGGGATCTTAATAATTCTGGTCATAAAATCTCCGAGGGTCTTTTCACACCTTGTGGTCACTAAATGTAACCCCTTCATTTGAGCTCATTGTCAGAAATGACATATTCAGTAGATAGGCTAAGCTTAATTCACTTTTCCTGATTCCAGTTTCTGAGGTAAAAGCTTTCTTATGAAGTTAAAAGGTTTCTAACATGGTGTATGTTGGCATAGATAGTGGAGGAAGGAGATAATTTGGCTAAGGGGATCAAAGAAACAGAAAACACATAGATATTTTTTTAAGTTGTTTTGGGGTATTTTGTTGTTTTTGTTTTGTTTTGTTTTTTTGACAGAGAGATAGAGAGCACAAGTAGGCAGAGTGACAGGCAGAAGGAGAAGGAGAAGAAGAAGCAGGCTCTCCACCAAGCAAGGAGCACAATGTGGGACTCGACCCCAGGACCCTGGGATCATGACCTGGGCTGAACTCAGCAGCTTAACCGACTGAGCCACCCGGGTGTCCCCACACAGACATTTTTATTCAAAAACATCAATTCCTTCATATCGTAGTCCATTATTATACCTTCATCTTTCTGAGTTTTAAAAGTCAGTGGCTTAGAATTATAAAGTTAAAAAAGCTAATCTCAAAAGGTTACATATTGTATGAGTCCATCTATGCAATATTTTTGAAATAATAAAATTACAGAGATGAAGAGATTAGTTGTTGCCAAGAGTTAGGGATGGGTGGGGGCAGGTTTCTATTAAAAGGTAGCACAAAGAATAATGCTTCTGGTGACATAACTGTTCTGTATCTTGACTGTAGTTCCACAAATCTATACATGTGGTAGCATAGCATAGAACTAAATACACACACACACACACACACACACACACACACACACAAGTGAGTTCATGTAAAACTGATGAAATCTGGATAAGGTCAGTGGATCATATCAATGTCAATTTCCCAGGCATGATATTATACTGTAGTTATGTAAGATGTTATCATTGGGGGAAATTGAGTGAAGGATACATGGGATATCTTGACACTAATTCACGGCTGCACGTGAATCTACAATTAAACACAAAATAACTCTAGTGTTTTAAAAAAGTCAATGGTATGGAAGGGAAGAGTTCTGTTGACTTTAGGGTGATTTCCAAACACCTTGATGTCCAGTTTAGAGAGCAAAATCCTTTAGGTACAGTAGTGGGATATTCCTGGACTATGGCTAGAATTTTTGGATGAAGGGAAAAAATCTTATGAATATACAGCAAAATATATCTGCTATATTAGTTTTGCTTAGTCCTAGCTTTAAATATAAGTGTTAAAATGAGAAAATCCTAACATTCTTGAACAGTGCGAAGGTTTTACTGTCCTAGCCCCTACCATGTAAATCCAATACATGCTCATGTTAATCATTCAACAAATATTTATTGAGCACCTATTACATGCCAGAATCACTGACTTTACCTTTGTTATTTAATATTTGTAGTCAAACATTTTAGAAATAGAATACATTTAAAGGCACTGTAATCCACCCTTTTAATTTACGGAACTCAAAACAGAATACCTCACTCAAGGCACAGCAAGTTTGAACAAACAACGTACACTTTACCATTTGTCATTTTATTTATTTAGGTAAAAAATGCTTCTTTCCTTGCTCCTAAACACATAGCAACTGGGCCTGATTTTACGACTCATCATCTACCCTTAAAGCATAAATCTTCCAATGCCTTGAAAGGTCAAACTCATCGCAAGTTCTGTTCAACTCACAAGCTTTGTTCTTAATCATGATGCACTATGCCTACAACGTAATTGTTTCTTTTCCTATTTTTCTCATGTTATCCCAGTCAGAGAGAGAAAAGACTGAAAACACCTAATTGGTGAAACCAGAAAGAGTACTAAACCAGAACCAGGCCAAGGGTATACAAGAAAAAAAGTTTTCTATATCCCATTCTTAAAGGGTCCTACTCAGTCTGAAGAAACCAACAAGAGTGTTTGCTATTAAAGCTTAATGAACCATGAATTACTTACACTGTCAAAGGAAACTCCTGAAGATGAATTACAAACAAAAGAGAATTGTGTTCTTGACACAGCAAATTAGATTGTTCTAGTTCATGTGAAAGTTCGTGCTCAACCCATGCTTTAAACCTAATCCAGCCTATAGAGGGGATATAAGAGGTTTGTCCTGGCTATCTATTGCTCAGTAGCACACTACTTAATCATTTTATTAACCTTATGGTATTGAGCGTCAGGAAGGCTGAGCAAGGCACAGCAGGGATGACTTGTCATTGCTCTATGATGTCTGGGACCTCAGCCCAGGTTGCTCAAGGAACTGTAGATAGATGTACGGCTTAATGGGGGCCATATGTCTGGGGCCTCAGATATTCTTAACTTGGCATCTTCTGGAGTTGGAATGTACAAGATAGTCCCTTTATTCACATGTCTGGCACCTGAACTTGGATCACAGAAACAACTGGAGGCTAGCCTACATCTCTCTTTCTCCATACATCCTTTCCGCTTGGCTAGCTTGGGCTCCTTGCAACTTAGCTATCCATGGTTGACTTCAAATATGTTTGAGTACGAATAACTGGTCTCTTCTATACTTATGATGTTCCTAGAAACACAAACCTTTCTTTAGTCTGTGTTTCACACGATATTAAGCTATATTACTTCTTTTTTTAAAGATTTTATTTATTTATTTAATAAAGAGAGAGAGCACAAGCAGGGTGAGGGGCAGAGGAAGAAGCAGACTCCTCACTGAGCAGGCCGGACTCGGAGCTCAGTCCCGGGACTCCAGAATCATAACTTGAGCAGAAGGCAGACGCTGAACCAACTGAGTACCCAGGCACCCCAAAGCCTCTTACTTCTTATTAATATCATATTAAGCCCTAGCTTGCACTGAATCCTAAAACCAGCTCTGATACAAAGACCTCTTAGAACTGAATAAGAAAACAACCCAATTAAAAAATGAGCCCAAGACCTGAACAGATACCTCACCCAAGAAGATATGCAGATGACAAATAAACATTTGAAAAGATGTTTTACATCATATGTCATTGGAGAAATACAAATTAAAATAGTAATTAATACCAGGACACACCTATTAGAAGGCTAAAATCTAGAACACTAAGAACATCAAATGCTGGTGAGAATGTGAAAATAAGGACTCTCATTCATCACTGGTCAAAATACAAAATGGTACAGCTCTCTTGAAGACAATTTGCTGATTTCTTATGAAACTAAACATATTCTTACTATATGATAGAGCAATTGCACACCTTGGTATGTACCCCCCAAAAGTTACAAATGTATGTCTACACACAAAACTACACATGGATGGATGTTCATAGCAGTTTTATTTATAATTTTTAAAACTTGTAAGAAATCAAGATATCCTTCAGTAGGTGAATGGGTTAATAAACTATGGTATATACAGACAATAAAATATTATTCCACAAGGACATTAAAATATTATTCAGTGGTAAAAAATGCACTATCAAGCCTTGAAAAGACACAAAGGAAGCTTAAATGCATATTACTAAGTAAAGAGGGCAGTTTCAGAAGGCTACATACTATATGATTCCAAATACATAACATTCTGGAAAAGGAAAAGCTACAGTCAGTAAAAAGATTAGTGGTTGCCAAGGTTTGGGTGGGGAGAGAGTTACATATGCAGGCAAAAAAAACAGGATTTTTAGGGCATTGAAAATACTCTGTATGGTACCATAATGATGGATACATGATACGATACATTTGTCCAAACCCATAGAATATGCACAAACACCAAGAGTGGACCCTAACATAAACTATGGGCTCTGGGTGATGATGATATATCAGTGTAGATTCGTCAATGATAACAAACATACCACTCTGGTAGGTATGTAGGTAATGGGAGCAGCTATGCCTCTGTAGGTGTAGGGGGATTGTGTGAAATCTTTGCACCTTCCTCTCAATTTTCCTGTGAACTTAAATTGCTCTAAGAAAAGAAAATCTTAAACACACACACAACATAGCTTTGACAAATAGGACTGTAATTATTCTAATATCACAGGAAATATTTGATTAAAATTCGATAGCACCCTTCTGGCAGGCTCAGGATAGCCCCAATGAGAACTACCAGAATGGAGTGACTACATTTAAATCAGTGATCAGAAGGGTTTCAGTGGTTCTTCAAGTCCTTAAACATAATCTAAGCTGGATGAGTAAGAGCAAAATTTATTTCATTTCCAAGATAAAATGCTGAGTTCAGTCAAGTCTATAAATAAGAGTATAGGAAAAACTATTTTTTCTGGAGTAGACTACCGCAAATTTCCCAGAGGGCTGAAGATGTCCGTGGTGCCAATCTCCCCCTCAGAGGACCCAACCACTCTTGTTCTGAGCCCTAACAGCCTGTCCGGTGCAGTTCAGCACTGGCATTATCCTCCCTAGGAAGTATGTAGGTTCCAAGACTTTCATTCTTCTCTGAAAAATTTAAGGGGCTGTGCTGTCCCCTTAGGTTCACAAAGTTGTTTAAGGGACAACTAGATTATTTAGCGATGTAGTCCATGCTAATGCAATAGTGCATCCCACATGTTTACTGTTTCACAGCAAAATATCCATTTACTTTAGAGGGAGCCTCTAGAATATCCATCTCATATCAAAGGAGTAATTCTTCTGATAGAATTTTCAGGTGCTACAGCAGTTCTGTTGAAGCAGCGGTATAATTGTGACAGTCAAATTTTATCACGATCAATGACAATCTAAGTTTTATAACTTAGGATTGAAGCATTAAAATGCTTTTATATATATAATTGAATATTTATGTATTAATTCATTCTGAAATCAATATAATTTATTGATTAAGAACAATTGTTCTCAGCCTGTTTACCAGAGTTTAAATCCGCACTCCAATCTGATGGCTGTGTGACTTTGGACAAGTTACTTAACCTTTCAGTGCTTCCATGTCTTCATCTATAAAATGTAGACTATAAAACACCCTCTTCTAAGGGTTGTTTTGATGATTAAATGAGCTAATGTATGTAAAAAGTACATAGTAAGCACTCCATCAATGACAGTTGTAAATATTCATTCATCTATAACTGGCTTGTTCCCAAAAGGTTTAAACAAGCCAACTGAATAAATAAGACATTATATATGTAAACCAATTCCATTTTTATGATGCTATCTTTTTAGAAATAATAAACAAAGCAAGTCATTCCTGAACAAGAAATACAGTGTTACTCATCCATAACTACTAATTACTATCATCTTAAATTAGATTTTGAAATGACTCAATACTGAGAAGTGACAGCTACCAGTGAGGAAGAAGGAAAAAAATTCACCAACTAGAAAAACACAGCAAGGTGGAATTGCCTGTTTAGTTTTCTAAATTTCCCACTATATTGTATTTTCTGTAGGAGCCAGGACTATATCTTTCTTTTCCTTTTTAATTTCCAGCTCTAGCATATTGCTTGGCAAATACTAGGTGCTCAATACATTTTTCAATGAATTAACAATGACAGTCTTGGGTACCAGAGTAGGTTGTGCACAACAGTAAATTTATATTTGTCTCAGTAATTACTTCTAGTGGAAGAGTTCTCATATAGTTATTCTATACACTAACTTATATTAAAATCTGAGATGTTTTAGGTCAACCCAAACGTCCTACCTGGGGAATTGCCAAGCCCATGTCAAGCTCATGTATGCAGTATTGTTTTCATGTAAGAAAAGTCTTATACACCTTTGAAGATTTCATACACACACGCAAACACGAAGTATTTTGAAATAACTTCCGTAAGGTTCGTTTGTCTAGAAAAAAACATACACCCAGATTTTTTTTTATTTTCTAATATGAAATATACCTGCCTCTTCCTGTGTTCCCATTACACAATGTGCATATTTCTAGCACGGCTCCCTATGTAGTGTATCTGTTGACTTTTGTGTGTTCCATTAGGCTCAGCATGTGTATTTCATTTTTATATCCTCCATGTTATCTGATACATAATAGAAACCCAATAACTATTTGTTTAATTAATTAATCAATACCCTACTTGGGGGGCACCTGGGTGGCTCAGGCAGTTAAGTGTCTGCCTTGGGCTCAGGTCATGATCTCGGGGTCCTGGGATCTAACCCTATGTCACGGTCCCTGCTCAGCGGGGTGTGTGCTGCTTCCTCCCCCTCTGTTCCTCCCCTTGCTCATGCACTAGCATTCTCTTCCTCTCTCATTCTCAGATAAATAAATAAGTAAAAATCTTTTTTAAAAATATAAATTTTTTCTTCAGAAATAGTTGTCCCCAGAGAAAAGTCACCTTTATCTAAGTCATCATCTTCCAGTAAGAATGATAGTATCTTTTGGTATTTTGTGTCAGTGGCTACCCATTGCCCTCAGGTAACGTCATTAACAGTGCTTACAAGGTCCTGTGTGATCTCCCTCCTGCTTCTGTCTCCAGATCCTTCTCCTGTCATTCCCTACTTCACAACATCCTTTGAGTTGCAAGTGAGCTGCATTGTATGAATTGGCTATCTGGGAATTCTCCATGAGTATTAAAAAGAAAAACCTCAAGACACTAGTTAACCTATTATTCAAAAATAATAATAATTTTAGGGAGAAAGTCTTTGTTTGGGATCAGTAAGAAGGAATACAGGTTACTCTGCAGGGCTCCAACTGATGGCTCTTTTCTCTGATTTTTGATTGTTGAGCTCTAAACATGATATTTTCTTGTCCCTGAATTATAATTTATTTTGATTAGAGATTGATTCTTTCTTTGGTAAATATTTATAACCTTGAAATAGATACATGGGCAGCTGCAAACACATGATTTTTTAACAATAAGCATTATATTTGGTTTTGCCATAAATTTTCAATAAGATATAAATAAAATACTAAACTATATGATTTCCATAGGCATATTTGCATCTTTCTAACCATATATGGGTACTTCATACACCTCCATGAAATGGTGATTTATACCAACCTCCTGTTTTAAAGGACGACATCCTTACTTTCACTAAATCCACTGTGCTGATTCTTTGAAAAACAAATGCTTATTTTTAATATGAGCTATATTTTCATATGTATCAACATGTGCATACTCTTCTCCTTACATAAAAGATTGTAATTTAGATATGTGAATTTATGTGTATTTTTCTTTTCTTTCAAAGAAATTGAGCATTTACATTACCCCACTTGAAAAAGAAACATATAAAGTGGGTATTTCTTGATGGATAAATTAAATAGCTTTGGAATAACAAAGACTTTTCTCCCCCAATAGCCAACACCCCTGATATTTTGCTTACCTTTATAGAAACTTCAAAGGGACAATCATGACATGCAAAATATAAAAAAAGAGGTCATTTTCCACACACATCTGTCTATAGAAAAATTCATAGCCTTCAAGTGGACCATGCAATTTGATGCTTTGAAATGTGACCTGGACACCCAGAAGCTGTCTTTAAAAACAGAACACATCATCACTTTGTGGTTCTGGGGTTACCCTTTGCATAAGATTTGTCAGCAGCAAGATACATGACAAACATGAATCTGAACTTAGAGTTTGAAGCTGAGAGGTAATACCGACATCCCTGAATGAGTGTCTTCTTAAAGAAACCAAGCAACATTTTCAAAGAACCAAGGGTTATCAACAAGCAATTAGTGACAAGAGGGAAAAAAATCAATATGTATTCACTATGCAATATATATATATCAAATCATGTTGCATACCTGAAATAAACATAATGTTTAGAAAAGCAACAATAGGGCGCCTGGGTGGCTCAGTGGGTTAAAGCCTCTGCCTTCGGCTCAGGTCATGATCTCAGGGTCCTGGGATCGAGGCCCGCATCGGGCTCTCTGCTCAGCAGGGAGCCTGCTTCCTCCTCTCTCTCTGCCTACTTGTAATCTCTCTCTGTCAAATAAATAAATAAAATCTTTAAAAAAAAAAAAAGAAAGAAAAGCAACAACAACAAAGAATGCCAAGATCCATTAAAATCCTTGTCTTCTGGATACTTATAACTTATGAAGAACAGGTACTGTTTCCATGACCCATTATGCAATAAACTTGCATTCTTTGCAGCAGTATTTACATTTTAGTTTAAATATGGCTCCTGTTTAAATGAGAAAATTTTCTCCTTTTTATGAAGTTTTCGGGAATGTTACAAATTTGAAGTATCTAAATACTATTTATTTTTCTACAGAAGCATAAAAATCAAATAAAACTAAATCATGCACATGGGAGAAAAAATGAAATTTTTGATCCTAGGGTAACTCATATGTGTGGTAGCTGATTTATTCTTCTCTGCTTCTTTCTTCTCACTAATGAAAACTAATTATCAGTCATTCCTTGAGAGTCTCACAGCCAAAGGCTGTGGAACCAATCTTGATAGATAATTTTCTTTGTACACTGTACTCCATGCATTCTTCAAGAAAGGCAGAAAATGTTAGGAAATAGTGGCAAATATGTTTTCAACTCGTAAAGTGTAAAAAAAAATCAGAAATAAAGTATAGCTGTTGCTTTATTGTAAAACTACTCAAGCTGGGATATTCACAACTTTCAAGGTATGGATTACAGTGGAAAAAAATATTCTAAAGCAACAGGATTAAAAGGAAGATTGGGTGCCTCTTGATTAACTTTATTTGATGGTGAGAAAAAGTAGCCTGGTTTTTTAATTTACCAAATTTATTATACATGAGTACATGGTCCCTAGAAAAAATTACTAATGCAAAAGTCTATATAATAAAATGAAAAAGATTTCTCTACCCTTTCCCTTTCCTATACCCCTCTCCGTAAGCAACCACGGTCAAATGAGTGAGAATGACACCACCACATTGACAAAATAAGTCATTTCTTAGTTCATTTCCGTTTTCCAGGATAAATCCCAATTAGTCATGGTGAATGGTCCTTTTGAAATGCTGCTGAATTCATTTAGCTAATATTGTATTGAAATTTTTTGCATTCATGGGGCACCTGGCTGGCTCAGTTGGTTGAGTATGTGACTCTTAATCTTGGGGTTGTAAGTTCAAGTCCCACAGTGGGTGTAGAAATTACTTAAAAATAAAGTCTTTTTAAAAAAAGAAAATTTTGCATTTACATTCATCAGGGTTATTAACTCATTGCTTTGTTTTGCTTTCTAGTAGCTTCTTCTTCTGGGTTTGATATCAGGATAATACTGGTCTTATAAAATAAGTTTGAAAGTGGTTCTTCCTCTTGCATTTTTTGAAAAAGTTTGAGAAGGATTGGTGTTAAACATGAATGTTTGTTTAATAAAGTTTACCAGTGAAGACATCTAGTCATGAGCTTTTCTTCATTGGGAAATTTTTGATTACTGATTTAACCCCTTACTTGTAGTTGATCTATTCAGATTTCCTATTTCTTCCTAATTTAGTCTTGGTAAATTGTATGTTTCTAAAAATTTTCATTTCTTCCAGGTTGCCCAGTTTTTTGGCATGGAGTTGTTCTTAGTGGACTCTTAAGATTTTGAATTTTTGTGCTATCAGTTGTCATGTCTCCTTTTTCCACACAATACTTTTGTTAATTTGGGTTAATTCTCTTTTTTTTGGTTGGCTCGTCCAAGGGTTTTTCGATTTTGTTCATCTTTTCAAAGAATCAAAGAACAAAACCAATTTCACTCATCTTTCCTATTGTTTTTCTGTTCTCTATTTCATTTAATTCTGTTCTGATCTTCATTATTTTCTTTCCTCTATTAACTTTGGACTCAAGGCTCAGGGTTAGGATATCTATTTGGGATCTCTTTTACTTCTTAATGTAGGCATTTATTGCTATGAACTGCCTCTTAGAGCAGCTTTTACTGTATCCCAAGAGTTCTGGTATATTGTGTTTACATTCTTGTTTGTCTAAAGAAATTTTGCTGTTTGCCATTTAAGATCTTCTTTGATCCATTGGTTTTTCAGGAGAGTTTTGTTTAATTTTCACATGTTTGTGAATGTTCTAGTTTTCCTCTTGTTTCATGCCATTGTAGTAAGAGAAGATACTTGATATGATTTCAGTCTTCTTGAATTTGCTGACTTTTTATGTGGCCTATCATATGACCTATCCTAGAAAATAATCCATGTGCACTTCAGAAGGGTGTGTAGCCTGTTGTTGTTGGATAGAATGTTTGTATATGTTTGTTAGGTCCATTTGGTCTATAATATTGCTCAAATTCTCTATCTCCTTATTGATTCTCTGTGCAGATGATCTATCTATTGCTGAGAGTGGGGTATTAAAGGCCCCACCTATTACTGTATTGATGCTTATTTCTCCTTTAGCTCTGGTAGTTTTTGTTCTATATACTTAGGTGTTCTGATGTTGGAGGCATAAATATTTATGATTGTTATATATTTTTGATGTATTGCTCCTTTATTTTTATATAATGACCTAACATGTCTCTTTTAATTATTTTCAAAGTCTATTTTGTCTGATGTAGGTATAGGTGCATATCCCTGATGTTTTTTGATCGTCATTTGCTTGAAATGTCTTTTTCCATCTCTTCATTCTTGGTCTATGTGTGTCTTTAAGGTTAAAGTGAGTCTCTTGTAGGTAGCATATTGTTGGATCTGTTTTTCTAATCCATTCAACCAATCTATCCCTTTTTTTTTAAAGATTTTATTTATTTATTTCACAGAGGGAGAGAGATCACAAGGAGACAGAGAGGCAGGCAGAGAGAAAGAGGGGGAAGCAGGCTCCCCGCCGAGCAGGGAGCCCCATTCGGGCCTTGATCCCAGGACCCTGAGATCATGACCTGAGCCGAAAGCAGAGGCTTTAACCCACTGAGCTACCCAGGTGCCCCAATCTATGCCTTTTGCTTGGAGTATTTAATCCATTTATATTTAAAGTTATTGATATCGTTGTTGTTTTTTAAGTAGGCTCCATGCACACTATGGAGCTCATGTGGGGTTTGACTCACACCTGAGCTGAGATCAAGTGTCAGACCCTCAACTGACTGAGCCATCCAGGTGCCCCTATTTAGGTTTAAAGTAATTATTGATAGATAAGAATTTTTATTGTCATTTTATTAATTATTTCCTGGTTGCTTTCTAAATCCGTTATTTCTTGTTTCTTATCCTGCCGTCTTTTTTTCCTATGCTTTCATGTATTTTGATATCAAAGTGTGTTTTGATTTTTTTATTGTGTTTTTTGTCTAATGATTACATTTTCCCTTGGTAACTACAAGGGAGTTGATATCAAAGTATGCTTTGACTTTTTGTTGTGTTTTTTGTTGTCTAATGATTACATTTTCCCTTGTAGTTACCAAGAGGCCAACATAAAATACCTTAAACTTATAAAACTCAATAAACTGATAACTTCAATTGAATTCATATACTTTACACTTCTACTTCTTCTCCCCCTTACATTTAGGTTATTCCTCTTACAATTTACATGATTTTTATGTTGTGTAACTAATAACAGATTTTTATATTTATGGTTATTTTTGTTACCTTTTTAAAGCTTTTAAACTAGAGTTGTGAGTTATTTGCAACTGTTGCCATATTGCAGAATCTAACTATGACATTATTTTTACCATTACCAGAGAAATTAATGGAAACTCTTTGTGTTTTTTATTTTAATTAATTTTCTTTTACTTCCACTCAAAGAACTGCCCTTTAGTATTTTTTTTTAAGATTTTACTTATTTATTTGACAGAAAGAGATTACAAGTAGGCAGAGAGAGAGAGGAGGAAGCAGGCTCCCAGCCAAGCAGGGAGACCGATGTGTGGCTTGATCCCAGGATCATGAGATCATGACCTGAGCCAAAGGCAGAGGCTTTAACCCACTGAGCCACCCAGGCACCCGCTCCCTTTAGTATTTCCTGTAAGGCAAGTCTGGTGGTAATGAAGTCTCAAATTTTGTTTGTTCAGGAAAGTCTTTATCCTGTCTTTGTTTCTGAAGGACAGCCTCACTAGGTATAGGAATTTTAGTTGACACTTATTTTCTTTTAATATTTTAAATACATTATCCCATTATTTCCTGGTCTGAAAAGTTTCTGTTGTGAAATCTTCCAATAGTATTATTCACATGTGAAAGAATGAAACTGGACCCCATCATATACCACTTGCAAAAATTAACTCAAAATTGATTAAAGACTTAAATGTGAGACCTGAAACCATGAAACTCCTAGAAGAAAACATAGCAACAAAACTCCTTGATAGGGTGCCTAGGTGGCTCAGTCAGCTCAGTGACCGACTCTTGTTTTCAGCTCACGTCATAATCGCCCCTTGTCAGACTCCGCACTGACCAGGGAATCTGTTTCTCTCTCTTTCTCTCTCTTTCTCCCTCTGCCCCTCCCTCTGCCTGTACTCTCTCTCTCTTTCAAATAAACAAATAAATAAACCTCTTTAAAAAACGAAACCTCCTTGATATGGGTCTTGATAATGGTTTTTTGAATATGATAGGTAAAGCACAAGCAACAGAGTCAAAAATAAACAAGTGGGACTACATGAAACTGAAAAGCTTCTACACAGCAAAAGAAATCATCAACAAAGTAAAAAAGACAACCTATTGGGAGGGTAGGGATAGGGTGGATGGGTTATGGACATTGGGGAGGGTTTGTGCTTTGGTGAATGCTGTGAAAGATGTAAGCCTGATGACTCACAGACCTGTACCCCTTGGGCAAATAATAAAAATAAAAAAAATAAGAAAAAAAAAGACAACCTATGGAATAGAGAAAAAATTGCAAACCATATATCTGATAATGGGTTAATATCCAAAACATATAAAGAACCCATACAATTCAATACCAAGAAAGCAAATAACTCAATTAAAAATGGGCAAAATAACTAAATAGGCATTTCTCCAAAGAAGGTATATAGGTGGCTAACAGGTACAGGAATAAATGCTCATGATAACTAGTCATTAGGGAAATGAAAATTAAAACTACAATGGGATATCATCTTATACCTGTTAGACGGCTATCATCAAAAAGACAAGAGATAACAAATGTTGTCATGGACATGAAGTAAGGGAAGCCTTGTGCACTGTTGGTGGGATTGTAAATTGGTATAGCCACTATAGAAAACGGTTTGGAGGATCCTGAAATTAATTTAAAATAGAACTATCATATGACCAAGCAATTCTACTTCTAGGACTATATTCAAAGGTGATGAACATACAGACTCAAAAAGATATCTGTACCCCCATTAGCAGCATTATTTACAGTATATAAGACATGGAGAAAACCTGTATCCTTTGGTGAATACATGGATAAAGAAATATGAATATTATTCAGCCATTAAAAAAAAAGGATATCCTACCATTTGTAACAACATGGATGGATCTGGAAGGCATTATGCAAAGTGAAATAAATTAGACAGAGAAAAACAAGTGCAGTATTATCTCACATGTGGAATCTAAAAAAAAGAAAAAGAAAAAGAAAAAAGGAACCCAAACTCATAGAAAAAGAGATCAGATTAGTGATTACCAAAAGCAGGGTGTGGGGGAAGGAGAACAAAAGATACAAACTTCCAGTTATAAGAAAAGTAAGCACTAGGGATGTAATGTACAACATGGTGACTATGACTAACACTGATATATGATACATAGGCAAGTTGTTAAGAGTAAGTCCTAAAAGTTCTCATTATAGGCGAAGTGGGTTTTTCCTTTTTTCTTTTCTTCTTTCTTTTATTTTTATTTTATCTATATGAGAAGATGGGTGTTAGCTGAATCTATAATGGTAATCATTTCACAATATATATAAATCAACCATTATGCTGTATGCCTTAAACTTAAACAGTATGTCAATTATTTCTCAATAAAGCTGGGGGGAAAAAAAACTAATAAAAAAAATAAGTGATATGCAACATCCCAGAAGGTTGTCTGTGGATATAGATTTATGTGTAAAGTATTCCATGTATCTTCTATATAATGATCTTATTTATAAATATATATATTGTATTTATATATACATCATATTATATATGTATGATACTGTAATTTATAATAAGAAAAATGTATTTGGCCTTTGTCTCCATTTTTGGCACAGAACTAAAACCCTTGGAATTTCATAAGTGATGAGAGCTATTAAGGTCTTTTGTTATATGAAAGAGGTGACTTTTGGAGCATCCAAGGAGTTGTCTGGTTGCCAGGAGAAACAACCATGTAGTTAGACGGTTGAAACTTTCGGTCCCGTCCTCCCCCACCTCTGCCAGGGGAAAGGGGCTTGAGACTGAGTTCAATAGTCAATGGCCAATGATTAAATCAATTGGGCTTATATAATAGAACTTCAAGAAAAACACCACAAAGGGCAGGATTCAGACAGTTTCCAGATTGGTGAACACATGAAGAATGATGCTTTTGGACAGGGTATGGAAGCTCTGCACCCTTTCTTCATATCCTGCCCTACACATCTCTTCCCTTTGGTTATTCCTGAGTTATATCCTTTTATAATAAACTGGTGATCTAGTAAGTATCATTCATTTGTGAGGCCCTCTAGCAAATGAATAGAACCTGAGGAGGGGGTCTTGGGAACATCTGATTTATAGCCAGTCAGACAGAAGTATACGTAACAACCCAGGCTTGCAACTGATTGGCATCTTCAGTTGGATGAGGGGGTTGTTGGAACCTCTACTCTGACCAGTTGGTCAGAAGCACAGATAATAACTTGGGCTCATGGTTGGTATTTCAAGGAAGTTGGGGGTGTAGTCTTGTGTAACTAATCCCTTACCCTATGGAATCTGCTGCTATCTCCAGGTAGATAATGTCAGAACTGAGTTGAATTATAAGACAACCAACTGGTGTACAAGAATTTCTTGTTGGTGTGGAGAACCTCCACACACATTGGCACCAGACCATAAGAACACGCTATATAACTATAAATATTATTCTTAACAATATTTCTTAGAAATTTACCATAGCCAGATTTATATATCTTACCCATATTTTTGTACCAGTTATGCTACATTCTAGTTTAAATAGATCAAAATTTATTTAATAATTCTCCTAAGAAACTTTTTAGTTGTTTTCAAGCATCAGTCCTACAAACAATGCTATACTAAGCATCTATGAGCATATATCCTTTCCCTTATGGAGAATTTCTCTAGGAAAGATACTTAATTTTGGAGCCTATTTACATAGGCATTGCCAAATCACCTTCTAAAAATGCTATCCCAATTTACACACACATCAACAATTTTAGGAAATGGCTCATTTCCCCTCATCCTCACCAACAAAGAATATTGTCTATAAACTTGATATTTTACTAGCTTACAGTTTTAAAGAATGATCTTTGATTATTGCTTGTTAGAAAGAATAGCAAAAAAGGAAAACTGTTGTATTAAAAGATTAATTCAAGAAGTCCAAAACCCTTAGTTTTTCCTCAGGAATTCCCAAAGGAGAGGGGGAAAATTATCCAAAAAAAAACCAAAGGTAAACATTTGAAAGAAGTAATTGAGGATATTTTCCCAAAACTGAATGGCATTCTCAATTGAGATGGCCCACTGAACACACAACACAACATAATAAGTTGAGAAAGACTCGTAACACAGCCCAGAAAAATTTTATCATATTAAATTTAAAAAGAAGGTCCTAAAGAGGCCATTACACATAACCAACCAACCAACCATGACAACCAACAACAACACAATCAGTTAATCAGAATGACATAGCCAGAGTGATCTTTATAAAAATTTAATCAGATGGTTTTATTTCCCAGTTCAAGTTTCATTGTTTTATTAATTACTCCCTACTGCTTACTGGTGAAAGTATAAAATATAAATTCCTTTGTATGCCTTTGCAGAATCCAGATTCTGATTACCAATCTAACCCCTGCCAATGTCCCCTCCTTGGATTTTATATGCTATGATTTCCCAAAAAACCCTAAGCCTTTTATATCTTTCTATGTATACATTCCCTTTTTTTGTCTTAGAAGTAAACTCATTTCTCTGCAACAGAAAGGATGTTCCAGGCATTCTTGGGCACTCTATCCCAACAAATGGCTTACAGGCCCCTGTTTAGAGTTAGTAACATACTGTGCTGAAAGTGTTTGTTTTCACGTATGTCTATCTTACTAGACCCTAAGAGACTTGAGAGCAATGACTATGGATTTTCTTCTTTGTATGTCCCATATTTCTACACTAGCACATAGAGAATTTTCAGCCAAGATTGGTCAAATAAAAAAACCCAAACAAGGCCCTTCATGATGAACAGCATTATAAAACATCTAATACAACTGCAAAGTAATGGGTGGAAGATGGAACTGAAATAAAAGAACTTGTATTCTCAAGAGCCTAATGAGATAGTGTTAAGAGAAATAACAAAAATAGCACTACCTTACTGGGGATTAGTCATGACCCAGGCTATTTTTATCTCATTGACAGATGAGGAAACTGAGGCATAGATAAGATAGGTAAATTGCTCAAGGTAATACAGCTTGTAGTTGGCAGTGTTCAATAAACATGTTTGGTTGGTTACCAATGATTGCTAATTTTATTTCAATGCTCATAGGAAGTGCCGGAATCTCACTCGATCTTGTACATGATAAAATGCACTGGATTCTTGAACTATGGAGAAAGTATTATCTTGCCTTTAGTCAACTTCTGCATTTATATCCAAATATTCAGAACTATTCCCCCAGCATACTCCTGAAAGAGTCTAAAGCTACCATTCCACTGGAGCCTGCTTCTTCCCTTTTTTTCAAAAACATACATCTTTAAACCAGGCAACTAATCTATTTCCTGAAGGGTTCTTGATATCAACACAAACTAGGTTAATTCTTCTCTAAAAACTCCAAATAGAAAAAGATCAGGGAACAGGATATGTACACAGAGTCTTACATACACCTACAGAAAATAAAAAGCTCTACAATAAGGGTTCATCCTATTGAGCATGTCAAAATTTCTATTTCCTCATGCCTACAGATCCTAGAAACTCACTGGAAGCTCAAGGTACTCAGAATGATGCAAAACTGGGCACTGTGTATCTATCTACTTGCTTGTGTTTTATCTATCTGACCTAGTCTGCTTTGAATAGACAAACTTAGAACCTGTAAATAAATAAGTTTCATTTTAATTACTAAGCAAATGTTTTACTTGCCTTTGGTTAGGTATGCCATTATTTATGCCCTAATTAATGTCAGAGCAATTTTATGTCTATATATGTAATAATATGTCTACTGCCTCAAGCATTTCCTCTACATTGTATATCTTAAGAACGTAAGTCATTATTTATAAACCCACAAAGAAAGTGTTAAGCAACAAAGCTAACCATTGTCAAAAACTCTCGTGTTCATAGCAACTCAAAGACATCTTATTCCTTGGAAAAAAATCAATGGTAGTTATTCACATATGTTAAAGAATCATCTCAAAAAAATACTTTTTCTATAAATAAATACATTTTGTATAAGTAAGCCAAATGTACATAATGTAATTTAGATACACACTTGGCATCCTAAAAACACTTGGGAGAGTATTCACGAAATCATTCACTAAATGCTATAATATTCTGTCACTGTATCATAATATTTTATATGCAAAATATGCCCTTCCTAAAGTGGGCCTAAAAACACTCATTTCTGAGACGTTTATCTGGAATATAAATGTGTTAATGCACTATGGGGTAAAACACTTGAGTGTCTAAGGATTTTCACTAGGTCCCAGAAATTTATCTAAAGATAAATCTTTCATTCCTTTTAATGACATATTCAAAGTAGTTAGTGTCTAAATATTACAGTGCTCATAAATTTTTTTTCAAATCCTCATTCCATGACATGTTACCCTTTGTGCAGTTAGAAATAAACAGGGATATTGTCTTTGACATGCAAAAAAAGAAAGACAAGACTAGCAAAGAGAAAGAAAGATGGCGTTAGTCAAGTTTGTGAGACCACTTTAAGCTTTGTCATTTTACAATTCTATAAACAGACAAGTGCTTATCTTCCTAAGAAGATAACAAATGTTAACTGCCTCAAAAGTCAACCTAATTCACAAAGTAGACATTATAAACACCGCACAAGTTATGTCATGGCTAATAACAATGTTCTTGTACCCAAGGAAAATTCACGTGGTGTGCAATGACGTAGTGAATTTGAAAGGATCTAAAGAACTCATTTACACAGTCTCGTTGCATAATTCTGAGCTTCAGTGACATGGCCCCTCCACCCTCGTTGGATTTGTCCTATGCTTTCAAAAGATAGAAAGAACCACAAACAGGACAGGAAGAAAAACAAAATTGTATAATCACTTCAGAAGTTTTGTGGTTAAAACCAGAGCTCAAAATAAGGTAAGGATTAAAGTGAGTAAAATGAAAAAAAAAAAACTAAACAAAATGTTTACCATTCAAATTGAAGGGTTGGAACTAAATTTCCACACTGAAGCCATGACAAGACTAAAAACAAAACCAAAAAGAAGTGATTAAAAAAGAAGCTAGTATCACAACAAATTCCTGGTTATTGAATAAAGTAGAATAATAAAAATGCCTTGTCATTCAACAGTTTTAAAACCAAGCACTGTAAACAAAATAATCTAAAATTCAATAGTTCTTTAAATGATCAGAAGAATTAAAAATGTTTAAAATAAGTTAATCCTAAAACTGCAAACAAAAACCAACTCCCTTGTTTATCCACATTGGTATTTTTAAATGCACAAATAGTCACATCAGAGATGCTCTTATTAGAAAAGTTTATCATTAGGTTTAGAAAAAAAGTCAATGATAGCAGCTTTGTTTTCTCTAATTATTTCTTTTGTGCAAAAATAAGGTCATTTTCCCACTAAATCGTTAACCCAGTAACAAAAAAAAAGCAGTTTAGTGATTAGAAATGTTTGCTCACAGCACAGTCTGTCTACCTGTGTAATCCCTTCTCCTTGCTTTTTAAGGCAAAATGATTTAATTAAATCTCTGGGCTGAAGAATTTGCTAAAATAAAAACAGAAATTATAACCATTTACAAAATGAAAAAAAATTGACTTAAATCTTAGGGTACCCTCTTCACTTAATAAAACTGTCTAGTAAATACAGCTCATTGACTTTTATTAGGGCAATGCATTTTTTAAAGCATCACTTTTTCTCCTTTTTTTTTCACTGAAATAAAGTTGACATGCAATGTTATATTAGTAAGAAGTTACCATACAGATATTTTATATGTCATCCTGAAACTAAAATTATGTGGCAAGTTAGGGTCTAAAACACACCTATTACAAATTTAAGGATACTTCCAATAGAACGAATTGGCTATAACCGACACAAGCCATCACACGTTAGTTATAAACAACAGCATCCCCCCAAAAAGAAAACAAATGTTGGTTGTTTTTCTTTTTCTTTTCTCCCTCTTTCTCTCTCTTCCAATTAGCACAGTAAATCATCCAGAGTTTAGATATCAACTGACTATATAGCTTAAGAGAAAATACCTGTGTGCTCCCCCAATATAAGACCTCACTGTTAGAAGCTTAAATTAATACGTATAGTAAATATCAGTTCAAATAAAGACAACATATAAGTCAGTGTTTTCATGGAATCATACATAGGATCCTATCCAGAAATAATTACACACAGCCTTCTGCAGCAGGAACGCCCTGGACGCCTGCATATGTTGGCTTCTCTGCAACCTGACAGCAGGCAGTTTCAGAGTGCATGGGGAGTGGAGAGCTCACATTAATGAGATTCTCCTTCTGCATCTCTCCACCTCATGCACTGCATCCTCTAGCACAGGAAAAGCACTCTCTCACTATGACAGAGAAAGCAGGAAATTCTTAGGAGCCTTGAGTTCACTTACTTTTTTTTTTTCTCTTTGCCATTAATGTTTTTAGATTCATTTATATGTCTCATTGACACTGGAAGAAATCCTTTTCCTTTGCTTGGCTTCTAGAGGAGCATGCTTAGTAAAATCCTTTCCCTCACTACCATGCTTATTACAATTTCAAGTGGCCACTTCATTCCATTCGTTCTTTTCCCTTCCGAGCTGAGCCAAGTTTCAGAGGAGCATGCCAGAAAAAACACTAATAAAATACAAATGAGAACACTTCTTAGTTCTTTTATCAATTTGTTACTGGGCTGAGTTCCATCAACATCACTTCCATTATGAGAACAATTCCATGAGAGGAATATTTTATTAAAAGAGAACATTAAGATCCTCTTATTACATTGACCAAGGTAAGACGACCCTACTATAGCATATGTCGTCAAGGGTAGCTCCAATGTTAAGAAGGACCTATGAAAGGAAGAGTGATCCTCCTTTTAGGATAGCTTCATTTAAAGTTTGCTCTGACCTTTATTTGTATGTGTCATATTTAATTTAAACTCCATCTAAAGTTCTTCACGTTCCAAATTGAAGTAAACTACTGATCTTTCTTCCTTCTCCTCCTCCTCTTCTAGAAGTTTTCCTGTAGCGAAAAAGAAGCCTTTTTTTTCTTTTGCATTAATTAGAACAATACAGTTCACTAATTCAAAATTGCCTCCATTATTTTACTAATAACATCACTGCAAATTGTTTTCCTGATAATCTTCCAAATTCCTCTTTACTTCTTTTCTTCTCCTTACCTCAAAGTTATTGCCATATTGGACCAATCTAAACAATTCATCTTCTACCTTGGTATTTACACTCTTCAAATAATCATACATGGTTTTCTTGTCTCTCCTCCCCTCTACTGCTTGTCTTGTGTGGGTAAGCAATACATAATTGGTTCTTTTAATCTTTCCTCATAAGTCAATTGCTCCAGCCCCTTAATCATTTTTGTTGTGGTTCTCTGAAATCTGTCCAATTTGTCAACATCCCTCTGGTGCTGGGAAGTTCAGGACTGCATGCAGGATTCCCGCACTGCCTTGTCAATGCTTTCTGCAGAAAAGGATTAGCATCTCTCGTTCTGATGGTGCGAAGTCCCTAGGCATGCAGCTTAAAAAGCATATCAGCTTTTCTGCTCTCATTTTACATGGAATACTGCGACCTAATTTTTTACCTAGCCTTCACTCCGAACATTAGCATTTTACAAATATTTCTCTTGCACTCATATTCCGTATTCCAAATTTGCAATGCTGAGACATGTATTGGTTATATTTGCTTTCGTCTTTTTCAGCTTAGAAGTGCTTTATTTTCTCCGTGTGTGCCTGACCTCTCTTTGTGCCACTGCATGTCTCCAGTCTCACCAAGTTCTCCGTTCACTACCCTTGGTGAGAGTGATTAATACAATGTTTGTCCATTATAAGGATTGTTAATAACAAGGTTAAATGAAAACCTTATAACAGCACCCCCATCGAATCATGCCACACAAGTCAGCTTATTGTCAGATAACAGTTCTTTTTATTTATGGTCTTTCCATTTGCAGCACATGTGACAGTGCTTGTGTTAATCTGAATAAGATTTCAAATAAGATTTTGTGAAACTGGATCACAGGTTTCATGTTCCTTTTAGTCACCGGTTTTGTGATTTGATCAAAGGGTTGTTAAATTTGACTGCGGTGGTTCAGTCTTCAATTTTGGAAGTTACTGTTATTAGCTGGAGGAAAAAAAAATGATTAGGCTATTCACAGTACTGGGAGGTTGATTTCTCTAAGTGAAAGCCATAGGAACATAGACTTTCAAAAATAATAAGCGTTCATTGCAAAATCATATACATTTAATAATATGCCTAGTTTTCATATTTATGGTCCTGTCTCACTAAGTTATCATCAAAATTTATGAATATGTCTACATAATGCAAGTATTTGTATTCTAGTTACAGAAAGGAAAAATGCTTATTTACAGCTTCTTGTTTATAGTACCTTCCCTTTTCTCTATCATCCACTGCTACTTGCAACCTAATGAATGATGCATTTCTCACCCACACCAACTTTTCTATAATCATCAAATTCCATAACTATTTTATATTATTGTACATAGGAATGCTTATTTTGAATACATGTTAAGGGAAATTAACTCAAGAAAAGACAAGCACTTGATTTTCTTTTTCCTGCTCTTCAGTTAAGTACATACAAGAAATGTAATGAATGAATCAACGGTACATATTTTGATGAAAGCAATGTTCAGCATACAAAACACTGCACATTCAAGAAAAGCCTTGCATTTTTTCCTAACTCATAACCTAGGAAATGAGATTCACAATCTTGTTAGTGTCAGACTATCATCATTCCCATTGCTCTACAAATGAAAATCATATATTAAAAAAAAATAACAGCACTTCACCTTTGATGTTAAACTTTTCTGTTTTTTGTGTTTTATGAATGAAATTTTCCTCAGGAAGATCCTCAAAGGGATGTGGAAGTCCTCGGGCTTTGTAATCAAGAAGGGAAACTGGGAAGTTTCAAGTCAAGAGCGCGTGCAAGTTGGTCTCGTGATAGCATTTGAATTGCAAGATGCTACATTAAATACTTCTGCTAGCTGAAAGTCAACCTAGGCTATTCTTACAAACCCCAGGCCACAATTGCTGTGTGTGTCATGGAGGTGATGTGTCAGTCCCCAGGGAAAGGGTACAAAGGAAAGTGCACATAAAAAACTTCCACTCCGGAGGAAAAGCGGCTCTGACACCCCAGACAGAGGAAGTCTCCCCTTTGTCCTTCCACCTGGAGGTACAGTGCTGTCCTGGCATGTGACAACAGGTGGAGATTAAAAACAGGAGAAATATCTGGGACAAAAAATGTCAAAGCCTCAGAGTCACTTGCAGTCTTAAAGAAAATAACATTTAAAGAGAAGCCACGTGCTTAGCAACATCAGTTTCAAAGAGGGAAAAGGTAATTAGCAACTTACTCATTCCAAATTACAAAACTTTCAGCCAAATCTATCCTTATAAATCTGAACAGACCTTAGGACAGGCTTTGTGTGGCACTCATGTTTATCACCCAAGGTAAAGGGGTGGCAAATGTTGTTTTCTTTTCCGATACTCAACAACAGCAAGCAGTAGTTCTTTGAGGAACATGGTTCTCATAAATTTGAAAAATGCCTCACCAAAGATTAGCTGAATCTTTTGAACTCACTTACTGAGTTCTACCTGGAGAACTAACACAGAGGAGGGTACAGAGGAAAGATGACCACACTATCAAAGCCGTATTTTAGTCAGAGAAGGCTGTTGAATCTCTGATTCTATATATATTTAAGTATGTGTTCTCTCGAGGCCACCTAGATTTCTCAGTTCAACTGGCAATTTCCTACTAGGGTCCCTTCCAAAAATAAATGAATACAGGACAATTCCAAATACTACTCAGACAGATTTCCAAACCTCTATTCATTACACCAGATTCATTACACAAATTCCTTGGCTGCTGCAAGCATAATCACTCCACAGAATTGCTTTTCCTTATTTGTTAATACAGGACTATAGCAAATGTAGGATGTCTCACGTGTACCGAGTAAATATTTTCTCTAAAAAGTAAAAATCAAATTATTTATTCTATACACAGCCTTCTTTTTATGGGCATAGCATGGAAAGCAGTAATAGCCTAATTCATTAAAACATTATTTACATAAACAACACCAGATCATTTATCCAATAAGCAGATTTACAGACCCCAAATATAAACACCAAAAGCTGCATTTTAGTAACAAAACATGCACTATTGGGGAGAAAATGCAAGACAGACAGAGCACTACACCATACATAAAATGTCAAACATGTCAAAACACTCATGAATACCAACATCTCCCACCACACCACAACCAATTTTAAAGGTTATTTAGGGCTAACACATCTGCAAGTGCAGATTTTACAACAGCAGACTTTTTTCCCAGATATATTAAAAATAAGTCACTAATGTGTCAAATGTTTTTGATGTTGTTTCCGTCCATGTGGCCCAGGCACATTCAGCCCAGCACTGCTGAGAGCAGGGCGATTACACATAACACAGATTCTTAGCATCAAATGGATTCATTATGGATTTCTGGAAGCTTGGTTTTAGCTGTATCAATTCAGTATGCAGGGAAGATAATTAAGCAAAAGATCGAGAAAACAAATGTAGCTATCTTCATTCCTCCAAAATAAAAACCCCTGTTAGGGTCTCCATAATTCAACTTTTCAGAACTTCATTTCAGAAAGGCGCTTTCAGAACATCTCACAAGGCCCCGTTGTCCCTAAGCCGCTGATTGTGAATTACTTCCGGATAGCTGCAGACAAGACAGTTTTATAAAACAAGAAGCATAACACATGCAGAACGTACTTATCCTATCCCCGACCCTCAGATAAGTGAGGCTTAAATTAAATGTCAGAGACGAACAAAATCTATCATATAAGCAAACAGCTGACCTAAATCCACCATATTTTGTTTGTCAACTATGTATACTCCAATAAATTTTGTAATATAATAAGACAATCTTTGCCACCCTTTGACCAGCCCAAGCTAGATGCAGATGACACTCGAAGTAAAGTCTACTTATACCATTTGGTAGAATATGAGAGTAGCTTTAAGAAAATGTTAATAACACTTAAACACCCCATGGACCACAAGCAGAGAAGGAGAAGAAAGAGTGAATGGCTCATACACAGCCCATCTTCACAAAATGGTCTGCTTAGGGCTGTGGCTAAGGTGAACTTACTGATGTGCCGTTCGGTTTTCCTGATAGGATATCTGGAAGCTGGCTATAAGATCAAATTATTAATGTAAAGAAATTCAAACAGCTTGGGGAGGAAAAACCTTTTTTTTTTCTCTTTACTACCTTCAATATGACTTTCAAGGTGACATAAACACATGCAGCAATCATTCCCAATCTTTTCTTTTTTGGGGCAGCAAAGCAAACAACTCAAAACTCTTTCATGTACTAAGGATGAAAAGCAATCAAAATAACCCCATTGAAGAGAAGGGGTTATTCTCTTAAGAGAGAAGAGCAAGGGCGCCTGGGTGGCTCAGTGGGTTAAAGCCTCTGCCTTCAGCTCAGGTCATGATCCCAGGGTCCTGGGATTGAGCCCAGAGTTGGGCTCTCTGCTCAGCGGGGAGCCTGCTTCCTCCTCTCTCTGCCTGCCTCTCTGCCTACTTGTGATCTCTCTCTCTGTCAAATAAATAAATAAAATGTTTAAAACAAAGAAAGAGAGAAGAGCAATATACTATCATCACTACCCTGTTATGATTTCATGTCAGCGCTCCCCTCTAGAAGTCTGAACGCGCCTGAGATAACCTCTTCAACTCTCAGCAGAAACCCATAGTCAGTTTCAGTAGCCATTGTGGAGAAAGGTTCAATCCTCCTGGGCCTGCTATCGGAAAACCAAGTCAGTTGGAATCGCGTGTCCTTGTTCTGAGTTTAAATTCTAGCTATCCCACATACTGACAGGCCAAGATATTTAACAGTACCTTTGAGCCTCATCTTCTCGTTTGTAAAAATGGAAGTAATAATGGGAACGTCTCAGGTTGGAGCTGAGAGGATTTCGTGAGATGAGATCCAGCCTTGCTGCTTGTAGTAGGTGGAAAAATTGTGATGGAGGAACCTCGGAAACCATGGAAGGTGGCCTCATCTGACACCTGGTTCTGCCTTTCCTGTTGGCCTGCATCTTGGAAGAAAGTCCATATCCCCATGCTTGAAGACTGCCCCACTCCTTAGGAAACAAGCCTGCTTTCCAATCCCTTCAGCTACAAAGGAATGACAGGAGAGGAACATTTTTGCTCCTTTTAATTCTTTGGGGACAAAACGTGAAACCTCTGTGTGGCCCTTAAGACTCCAAGGCTTCCCACACCTAAAGCCACCCTCTCTTTACATAACCCTTGTGCTGTGCCCTCCACATCCAACTTTCATCTCAGACCTACCCCTGCCCACCCTGCCTCCCCGCATCCTTTATGCACTCTCTTTATTTGCTCTCCTTTATCTCTTCTGTTTTCTTTAAGCCCATCCACATTACTGTTGGTGATCAGAATCCTGTATTTCTCGAGCACTTTAGTCCTTTCCTTCCCATCTCTGTTTGCTTTCAACTCTGGCACTATGATTAAATGACTCCTCAAGTTTCCCCTTCCTCTTCCATCTCCTCAGTCCCCACTCAGCTGAGCATTCACAGTATGGTTCATTATCTTTATTCACCCCTAACTCTATCTCCCTCAGAAGTTTCTGCTCCTTTCCTTGTGTTGGGCAATAGCATACAAATGGGACAGCCCTGCATATAGTCAGTAGACAATGTGACGTGGGCTCCCCTCCCTTCTATGGAGCTCGAGTCCACAGAGTTAAGCTCCATAACTGTTCACTGTTCACTCTCTTCTCCGGCACTAGGTTGCTGAGAGAAAGAAAAAGGGGGTGGCTTTATGTGCTTGTCCCTTGGCCCTTGTTCATGATCCCCAGCAGGGTTCCAAGCACACAACAGGCCAGGGGATAAAGGGATGTGGAACCCCACTGGAGTACAAGAGGGGCAGTGAGGAGATGGGGGACAAAAAAAAAGAAAGAAAGGAAAAGAAAAGAGAGGACTGATCACAAAACATCAGCGCATTGCTGAAATTCCCTTCTCAGCATCTCTCAGTATAGACATCCCCTCCCCTTTGCTTCCAGCACAGTCTGGTCCATCAGCAGTGAGCTCTCAAACTTTATGAGTAAGACCCACACTCATAAATATATTTTATGTTATAGCCCAAGAAAAGTTTCAGCTTTTCATAGTTTGGCTACTCTGTGCAAAGCACTCATGATTTCTATGCTGTTGTTCTTTTATTTCTTGGGAAGAAAATTCTGATCACAACCCATTATATCGATTTTACAAACCATGAGTGGGCTGGGACCCTCAGTCTGAAAAACACTGACCTACTTGCAGCCTACTGATGAAGACTCCTCTCTCTCTTTCTACTTCCACATCCTTTGTAAAAGTCCAGTTCTGAGATAGTCAGCACAATCCTTTCCTGCAAGCTTCCAGAGGCAGAACATCTTAGCAGGTTCAGGTCCTCTGAAGTCCCTCTAGTACCGGATGGAGTCCTCACATGAGCAGCAGCCCTTCCACCACCCTCTACTGCCCGGGAAGGTCTCTGACATATACTTAGGCACTGCATCTGTTAAGACAGGTGGCACGTGTCCTGGAAATCCTAGCTCCGCTAAACACAAGTTTCGATAGAAATATAAAGATATAGGAGAGGGAGGGATTAACTAGGGGAAGAAGAAACGCGGAGGTAAGCATAGAAGCCAATCTGTCCAAGGATCCTGGTCCCTGTTCGGTGCTCTGTCCAGTCCCGCTGAGCAAGCCGAACAGAACTCGGCCGAGCTAAGAAGAGGGCTGCCAGCCTCCGGCAGCCGGTGTCTTCAGGGGAGGAAGGAGCGCTCCCGGAGGCAGGCAGAGAGGCGGGAGGGCTGCCCCGCGGCCCCTCCGAGAGAGCAGTACTCATGTGGCCACCTGGCGAGGCGCTTCCTCCGGCTCCCGGGCCTGGGGCTCAGAACTCGGTCGCGAGGAGATCGGAGAGCGGGGCCAGGATGCGCGCCATCTCTCCTCCGAGCTGGGGAGCTGAGAGCACACGTGCGGGGCACGCGTGTGGCACACATGGGTGGGCCCCTCCCTCAGTTCTTCCCGCGATGCGGATGCGCCCTGGCGCCTCTGACCCCCTCTTTTGTTCTCCCCCACAACTGGAAAAAATGGTTCCCCCCGCGTAGTGTGGACGGATGCCCGGGAGACCCAAGGCTGACCACTGACGAGGGGGCGCAGGAGAAGCGGGGGGGGGGCGCGTTGGCCGCACGCGCTCGAGCCCTGACGCACCGAACCTGGCCAAGCGGCGTCGGGAACCTGTTGCGGCCTCCGGCTCCGGGGGACCGGACAAGGAACAGCTGGGGGGGAAAGCCAGGGGCAGCTGGGGAGGGCAGGGCAGGCAAAGGAGGAGAGCAGAGAGTTAACCCAGGCGGATTTGTCCTAATTGTTCCCGGGCTCCCCGGTTAAAGTCTTTGGCGCAATGTGCGGAGTCAAACTCTCAGTCTCCAAAACGCAGTAGGCAGCAGGAGCGCTTGCGTCTGCCCGTTCACCCCCGGCCGAACCACGGGCAGGCACGTCCTCTTCAGTAATCCTGGGGCCTCGAAATCAGACCACGCTGCAAGGGGGCCTAGTGAGAAAGCGTGGGGAGGAGAGTGAGCGGCTAGAGAGCCCCCCTCTCCGGAGTCCTCCCGCCGCTGTCGGTTGGGCCGGGAGCGCACGCCGTGGCTCAGACTCAGGGGGGGGGGCTCTCCCCCTGACGCCCCCGGGGTGCGGTGGGGCCCGCATTGTCGCTTACCCACCGCTCCAGGAGGCGCCCTTCGACCCGACCGAAGCGGCACTTGCCCTAAGGAAAGGCCAAGGTTGAAGTGGGAGAAGAGTCCTTGCGGGCCCCAGCGGTCGTTTCCAGTCGTGCTCCGGAAATATACTAAGGGGAAATGGCTCTAAATAACAGCCTCACTGTCCTAAATGGTTACGTGTGATCTCCAAGTAGGGATTTCTAGTAAAATTTAAAAGTAAAAATGAAAAAGCGGGTTTCTGTGTTTATTTTATTATTAAAATCGGATTGCTAAAAAATGATGACCTTGTTTGGAATTCATCTCTTTCTTTCCCAGTAAAGTCAGCCAATATCGACTGAACGCCCCGCACCCCAATATGGCTATACGACTCGTGGCCGCTCCGGTTCGAGTTCTGTCACATGCACGGATCTAGGCAGAACCTCTGGCAAAGGCTGTTGCCCCGGGAGCGCCCTTTTTAGTAGTTGCTGAGACCTCTGGGAAGGAACGATTGGCTGGGAGTTGGCCGGGACCCCCCTCGACCCCATCCCTCCTCGGTGGGACTCTAAAGTTGAGTCAGGTCCTGGCTCACGAGGTGCACAGGAATTGGGTTACTGAGAAATTCCCGGGCGCACCACGAAGCGACAGTTCCTGTTCCCGAAGAGCGGTGACAGGTGGAGGGGGGGGGAGCCTTAGGAAGGTGTCTTAGAGATAGATTCTCCGTCCCAGACCTCTGTTCAAACAGCAGAATAATACTGAAGAAAGTTTTTAAATCCGAGGTACCGAGCATCCTCTTTTCCCCGTCGCGCGTGGATAGAACCCGTCTCCACGTTTGAGGCGGCCGTAGGCACACGCGGCCCCCGGACCCGCGCCTGTCTCGATGAGAGAGGCGAGGCCGGCCGGGAAGACCCCCAGCCCTCACTCTCCGCTGCCACCTCCGCGCTGCCGCGCCGCGGATAAAAAAGGAAACGGACGTGTGTGCGGAGTTGGCGGGGAGCTTGCGGCGCGAAGATGCGCAACCCGCGCGATGCCTACAAGTGCTCGGGTGTTGCTACCCTGTGTGGGGCCTGTCGAGATGGAAACGTATCCTGTCCTGGAAAACTCTGTGATCAAAATATTACCATGAAATACAACTTCTCCCTCACAGACCTGTTCTTATCTTGGAAATGTTCACTGCCGACGCCTAGGTTTAAAATATAATGGGATAATTGGATATTCGCGTGGACGCACTGACACCGACAAAGCCAAGAGAGTCTCAAGGCAAAGTGAAATTGAACCTTCAAGGGACATTCTTCAGTTGGCAAGAATTTGTGTTTCTCCCCGTCGGGCCCCTTGCACGCTGAGAAACGGCGTCCCGTAAGAGTCGTGACTGATATTTTTAGGGAAGGGGCACCCAAATTCTCTAGGGACCGAGTCGTGCACCAAAAAAATACACATGGTAAGGTGCTGTCACTTCAGGTGCTATCACCTTCCTGGGTCAGGCGTGTCTCTTGCTAGAACCAGAAATGCAAACTTCCCTCTCCTCTCACTACTCTCTGTCTCTGTCTGGCTCCCTCTCTTTCTCTTGGTCTTTCTTCCCGCCCCACGCGCCAGCGAAAGATCCGAGCAAGGGTCGCCTGCGTGCCTAGAGAGACTGCGGAGGTCGCCTGGACGGCGGAGAAGCATAACCCACCAAGTAGCAGGCACTAGCCCTTCTCATCCGTGCTTTGGATTAAGGGCATCCCTCCATAAAGTCAGGGTGTTCTAAGCAACCACTCGAAGTGAGTCTAGACACCGTGAAGACTAAATTAGACCTTTCAGAACTGAGAAGTCTATGGTCACATCCTCAGAACAATGATTATGTATTTTCCATAGCTGGAACCATACACGATAACTTAAGAGGATGTGGGAAGATGAGAGTAATATGAAGCCTTCATTATAAAGTTTTAATCTCTTTCTAAAGAAGTCCCATGCAACGTCTGGATTTTGCAATGCAGCGTGTCTGTTGCTTTTCGTGGGCTTTACTCATAGAAAGACTAGGGCAGGATAAGTCCTCAACTGCGCAAATCTCGGAAGATGCAGGAGAGATGCTCCCGAGGTTCTTTCCTCCTACAACCCTGCGCAGCCTGCGGTTGGAAATTGACTCGGTAACTGTGAGGCAGAAAAAGCACTAGCCACTTTGCAATTTAGGAATTACAACTGAATGTACAAGGAGCCGGTGCAACCTGCACGCGGGCTTGGGAGAGTCCTCCCTCCCTCCTTTCACCCCAAATTCTCTCGAGGCGCCCTACCTACCACCTCATTGGCCTCGGGTGATGCGCAGCTGCTTCCTTAAGGGAGAACCCTCGAAAGAGTTCGTTTCTGGGTTCAACTCTCGGGGATTCTGACTCGGAATGTAATTGTCTCAGGGCTAGAGGTACCTGGGAGATGAGCCCTGACGGCTCTGCAGACTCCCAGCATTTCTAAAGAGCTTTCTCTTCCTCTCTGCTTATTAGCGTGAGGCTTTGGTTGGACAGAAGTTGTGAAAATAAAAGGAAATGGCAAGCCCCATCTTTTCAAAAAAGCCAGGAAATTGGATATTTCACTTATTATTTAATCCCTTTTGTGACCACCGACTTTTGCCCCTCAGAGTTAGCTGCAGAGAACTGTATCTGGTTAAAATAACCTTAAATTATCACCGAACCTGCTTTCTCTCTTTTTCTCCCATGCGCAAAACCTGTCTTTAAAAAAAGGAGGGGGAAGGGAAGCAAAGTAAAAACAACGACCTAAGAACTCTCGCGGCAATTTACAGGCAATTTCTAACTTTGCGTTTTAAAAACAATAGCACTCTCTAAATTTCAGTGCCTCCGAAAGCCATCTGCAATTCACTAGGGTCAGCGAAGAAGATGGTCCCCATCTTAAGCTAGGAATTCACCACGGGCCAGAAGCAAATCAGGCAGGACCTCGACTGCCCCAGGACCATGATCTTGAGCAGAAGGAAGCTCAGACCTTAAGTGGGTGTCTACAGCATTATTGCTCTCTTTGCTAAAAGTTAGTGATGGGTGGAATCCTGGAAGCTGTGGTATAACTTACTTGCACCAGACCCAAGATCTGACAAATAGCTATTTTATAATTTATCTGAAAAACTTTAAAGAAGGAGATACTATGCTAAAGTTCAAAGTGTACCTCATCACTATCCACTCACTGAAGGAGGACAACAAATGTTGTAAGAAACACCTCGACTGAGTTCTGCTCTATGCCAAGACCACTGACCCAAGGTCCAAAGGGCCCGAAATGCTTGGCCCTTCTTCCAAGACCCTTTACAACAGTAATAAGTAGAGGAATTGGAAAAACCAGAGATAATGTACAACACACTTCAATTCCATGTTAACTTCCTGAGTCTTAGAAAGATACTCCCTAAACATTCTGCAAGACAAAAACTTGACAGGACTTCAGACTTTGCAAAAGTTCAAAAGCTATCTGGTCTCCTAAACTTCTCTTCTGAAAGCTGTACTTACTAGCAAAATTAACGAAAGAGTTAAGATAGTCTCAATTGAGTCTGATAAATGCAGGTTGCCACACTCAAAAACTCTGGTTGAGGAAAAATATTGTACTGAATGTCCTGGACAATTAGTTCAATTCCCCAGGTTCTTTTGCTAGAATAGATGTAGGTTGTCAGTTTGAAACTCAAATGTTGAATAAGTGACCTATCCTAAATCGATCTCCAACTCTATTCTATATGGCTGTTTAGTCATCATTTTTCCTGACCCAGAAAGAAGACAAAATTCTGTTCATTTACATAGTTTATTGTTGTAAACATTAAAATTGTCTTTCTCAAAGAAAGAATTTATCAGAAAAAAAAAATCAGCGTCTCTAACTGTCATACACCATAGAAAAAAAGGCAGTGACTCATATCATGTGCCATACTGGAAATATACAAAGAAAAATACTACAGAATATGGCAATATTAAAATTCTTACTCAAACATAAAATAATATATTAACTGATAATTTTAGACATTAAAAAAAACAAAAAAAATTCAAAGTGCTCAGTAATTTCCAGGGAGTTATGTATATTATAAGCACTCTGGAAACAGTCAAAAGCTGCTGCATGCAAGTTTTGTTTAGCTTTAGACAACAAAATAATCAAGATATAAACTTTCTTTTATCAACATCAACGGTACATACAACACTTACAAACAAGGAATGTTGGACGGTGTTACAAACACTATGTGTCCCTTTTGTCAGGATTTTCTGATGTGTAATACTTGTGCCCACCTATTTTACAATTGAGAAAATGTTTAAGCTCAGATAACTACCAATCTTTATAAAATCTAACAGACTACATAGTGTCTGAAATACTATTTATATAATATAGACATTACTGAAATAGCAAGTGCCTATAACATTTTCAACCTAGAATCAACATGCTTGTCCCTTTTTTGTGTAGTTCTTTTTTTCTTTTTTTCTTTTTTTTTTTGCAAACACACTTATCTTTTAGAATTTGTAATATGTATTCATAAATAGGCACAAAATAATTTAAAAAGCCAAACTGCATTGGATAAATTTACAAGCCTTTCCCTTCTTCAACTCATGCCACCCACGCAACATTTAATTTTACTATATATTACAGCTTTCTTTACAGCAGAAAACTTTGAAGTCTTTTAAAGGGCAATACTTGTGGGTCCCCTTACAATGTGTGAGTGAGTGTGTGTGTGTGTGTGTGTGTGTGTGTATTACATTTGTCTTAACTGCAACAACCAAACATGGCCAAACATTTCCCATCATACATTAGGAATCATTCTTCTGAACAATAAACTGATTTTTAAACTGATAATAAAAAGTTTATACCACTGTATTGTGTGTAGTCCGTGTTCTAAATCCAGGATGCCCCGGAGCCAAAATGCCCTTTCAGGTTCTGCCTGCAGGTTAGGAAATAGCAACAGTTTTTGTTGTTTTATTTTGTTTTTGTTTTTTTTTTTTCTTTAGGGATCAAGGGACTGGGGTTTTGTGGAGGGGGTGGGGGCCGGCTAGAGCTGAGGCAGCTCATGGGGATATCTCTGCCTTGTGACTTGCCCCCTCTGGATACTTTTAGGTTTCTTTCCAGTTCCTTTGAAGTGCATGGGAGGAGGTCTTAGAAAGGTAAAGTGTCCAGGAAAAGTTTGTCAATTATTGCTGGCGGTGGTACCAAGTCTTCTAGTTTCAGGTAGAAAATGCGCTGTAGCCCCTGTGTGCAAAGAGTACGGAGTTCTGGGAGCTTCCCCAACAGTTTGGACAAATAGTTGGGGCGGTTCAACCCCCCATTATTGAAAGTCACATGGTCTTTGAGACAATTTACAATCTTGTTTTGCAGTTCTTCCACTCTCTTGGGTTCCTTGAGCCCATGTCTCTCTGCAGAAAACACAATCAGAAACAAAAGAGGAATACACAAACAGTTAGCTAGCTGGCAGGAGCAGGGAAGATCAGTGGCAAGGGAAAACCGGGACAAATCCTGCTGGACAGTTTTGGAGACGTGCCCTGCACTTGAGGTACTGACCTGTGACCATAGCCAGGGCAGCAATGCAGGAGAAGGCAGAAATGTCGATGTTCATATTCTGCAAGTTGGAGGAGAATTCAACAATGGAATCAATCCATTCCCCAAAGCCACGAACGCATTGCAACCTGTGCAAGACCACCCCATTGCAAAAGATGAGTTTACCCTCCACTGGGTTGGACCTGCAATTAATACCAAAGAGAGAGAGGGGAGAAAAAGAGAGAGAGAAAAGCTAAACAACTAATTACTTGAAGAGCAATAAATGAGGGATTTAAGAGGTACCTAATTATGGAAGAGTTAATAAAATGTAGACCAGTAGACCTTGAACGGGTTTAATTTCATAACAATCAAGAACGCCCCCTATCCCACTTCCATTCCATTCATCCAAGGCTTCTGGGCTCACTCCATCCCTTCTCTTCTTTTGTCTATTCTCTTTTCCTTCTTCTCTCCTTCTTTCATTTTCATCTTCTGTCCCTTTCTCTTTCCCCCTTTTATTCCCCTTTTCCTCTTTATTTCCCTTCTTGATTCCTCTCCTCCTCCTTTTCCCAGCCTCCCTGGATTGCCTCCTCCATTACCTGTATGCTAATCGAAGCACAAACAGTTCTAAGAAAGCTGATTCAAAAAGCAGGTCTTGGTCGGCTTTAGGCAGGTCGGCGAAGCCCGGGATCTTCTCAGCCCAGCCCCTGATGATCTCCATGGAGCCAGTCAGGAGATCGTAGAACTGCTGGATGTGCTGGGTGTCATCTCCACTCATCTGATAGTCAGGGTTCGCCTGGAACTGGAATTTCATTTTAAAAAGCACTTAATGAGGTTCTCTAAAATATATAACCCGTGAAATTGCTAACCCCGCTTCTAGTAGGGGAGCCAGGTTTTTATAACAATTAAACCTCTCTCTGACCAGTAAGGAAATTAGATGTTCCGGGGCAATTAATTCAATTAGGGATGGTGCTATGAGGTCGCTGCTTTAAATATGTAAATTACCATTTCCATACAGACTAAATACAGTGCCATCCAGCCCTGGGAAACGTTCACTCTTATCTCCACAAAACAATTGACACGTTAGTATTCATGCCAGTCCCAGAGTGGGTCTTGAGCAGAGACGCCCTTTGCAAATCTTAATAAAATTGCAGTGGCTTCTAGGTTTGCCCGACATACTTCCTCCAATTAAAGCCCACGCATTTCTCACAGCTGGGGTAAAAAAGGAATCTGACCGCTGGATTCCCCACACCATTGCCATTCCTTATACCTTTCTCTTTCCCTTCCCGACCCCCAAGCAGGCAGCCCCCACCCCGACAGTGCCACAGAGGATGGAGATTAAAGCATCTTTAAAGCATCTCTATGGAAGATTGGGGATACAGTCCAACCGGAGGGGGCATTTTGGCACAGCCTCTGGTTTGGGCATGAGAGGTATTAGCGTGTGAGTGAGTATATGTGTGTACCATGGCAGTGAGAGAGAGGGCTCCCAGAGATGTGATCACTGTGGCCTGTCCTCTCTTCTTCTCTCTGTCTGTCCTCATGTCTACACTCCCAGCAACGGGGACTGTTTGTGGCTCTGTCTGTCTCCTGTGGCTCTGCTCAGAGCTGTAAAGCCACAGCCTTGCTTGAGTCTGGGGCTTAGTGACTGGTGTGGGAAGGGGTCCTGCCCATCTCTTGGTTTGTCCACATGCTACCCCCGCCAGCTTCTTACCCTGGAATAGTCCAGGCTGGTCATAGCCGGGTTGGAGTCGACATGAGCCCTGACGAGGGCACTGATCAGACTCACCGGGGGCGAGGGGGGAGAGGGCTCCTGTGGGCTCTTCGGTTTCGAGGGCAAACGACCTCTCCGGCCTTTTAAACTGTCCGTGCGAACCACTGCAAAGGAATAAATGGGTTAGCGTCGCTCCCCCTAGCGGGACCCAGCGGCCGCCTCGGCCCCTCGGGGGAAGGCCGCAGCCACGGGGCGCCTGGCCAGGCTGCACAGGGTCCCACTGCTTCTAAAGGCCTCACTGACGAGAAGCACTTAAAAAAAAAAAAAAGTGGGGTTGTTTTATGCCGTCTTCCAAACGGGTCGTAGAGTTGAAGGCGAGAAGGGCCTGGTCGCTTTCTCCAGGGCAGGACGGGCAAGCAGGCAGCTGCGGGGTCAGCGAGGCCGGACGCGGATTAGGGGGAACCCGGAAACGCCCCCCACGTCCCCCGGGCGCTGGGAAGTGGAAAATGGGATTGGGATACCAGCGGCAGTTAACCGGGGCCGCAGACGCGGGAGCGGGCTGCTTGTCCCGACGTACCTTCTTTCACCATCCCAACAGCCAGGCACTTCTGAAATCGGCAGTACTGACAGCGATTCCGGCGCCGCTTGTCCACTGGGCAGTTTTTATTTGCTAAACACACGTACTTTGCGTTTTTTTGTACCGTGCGCTGCAGAAGGAGACAATATAGACCGAATTTTTTTTTTCTTTTGAAAATCCAGCAACCCAGGGAATCCAGGAACAATTTCTGAACGGCTGGGATCTACACTCCTCCCCACAAACACACACATACACACAACACCTTTTTAAAATTTTTTTTCCTTTTCCTTTTCTTTCTCTTTCTTTTCGTTTTCTTCCCCCAGGGCATTTAACAGGAGAAAATTGATAGCGTTAACATTTGAGCTAACCTTGCCGCTCCTTGCTGTGTTTTATATGCCAAGAGAAGGAGAAGGAGACGCTCAGTAAATACAAATCCGTGGGCATTCATATTATTTACATTCCTTGGAGACCTTCTCTATTTAAAATGATAAGATTATTCAATCAGGATGGCGAAATAAAGAGATCACTTAATTTGACCATAGGGAATTCTGTTCCACTTGGTTAGCTCAGACACGGTTCTCTGTCCTAACCAATTTCAATCTGAACAGAGAAGACAGCTCCTAGCACATGCAAATGACCCTCTTCCAACTCAGGCTCCTGCAACTTCGGGCTGGGGCCTGCCCGGGTGTCGGCCGCCTGCGAGAGGGATGCGACCCCTGGTCTCGCGGTCTAGCTACTTCCCTTTCTCAAGCACCCAGAGGCTTCCGCCCCAGGCCCTGGGCGGCTGCAGGGCGGCCTCCGCGCACCCCGAGAGTTGGACGAACTAGGACTGGGCTGCCTGCACCCAGGCGGAGCGCGCACTCCGAGGCTCCCGGCACTAGGGGGCCCCTACCTGCCTCCTCCGGCCCCGTCCTTGCTCACCTTAAAGAAACCTTTGCAGCCCTCACAGGTGCGCACGCCATAGTGTTGGCAGGCTGCGTTGTCGCCGCACACGGCGCACAGCCCCTCGTTGGAGGGGGAGCCCCGCGACGGCGGCGAGGGCACCTGCGTGTCCAGCAGCTGAGACGCATGGCCGATCTGCAGGCCTGGGAAGCCCATGGACGCGGGCTTTCGGATGGGGTTGGGCACAGCGAAGGTCTGCCCGTCCACCACGTGGTGGCTGCCCGCCTGCTCCGGGTTCATGGGGACGTGCAGGGGCCCGTCGAAGCGCATCTGGCAGCTAGACACGGGGGTGCCGGGAGGCGATTGCTTAAATGAGAAGAGGGAGAGGCGGGAGACGGGCGTTTTCCTCTGCTCGATCATGTGCGTGGTGGCCACGTAGTTCTGATGGAAGTTGTGGAGAGAGCCTGGGTCGTCCCACATGGGGCTGTGCTGCACTTGGAAGCCCGGGGTGGTGGGCGTCGGGGGCGAGGAGGGCTTGTAGTAAACCGACCCGGAGTGTGGCATCATCTCCTCGGACTGGGGGGGCAGGTGGCTGTGCTGCTGGTAGTTGTGCATCTGAATGTCTTCTACCTTAATGGAGGACTGCTGTCCGGACAGGGGCATTTGGTACAAGCAAGGTGGCTTGACGTCGTAGCCTGTGCTGTAGTTGTCCATAAAGGTACTGAAGCTGGGGAGAGAAGTGGTGGCAGTGATTTCAGTGTTGGTGAGGTCCATGCTAAACTTGACAAACTCTGGAGTTAAGAAATCGGAGCTGTATTCTCCCGAAGAGTGGTAACTGTAGCTCTGAGAAGCGGGGCTGGCTCCTTGAGGCGAGGACCCATACTGCGCCTGAACACAAGGCATGGCTGGAAATGAAACAGGGTAATATACACTCAGCCTGGTCAACCGAACACTTTCTCCCGGGCTCGGGTACACCTGGAGCTACACCGGCAGCCCGCGGCGGTCAGAGAGCATGTAGGGACGCAAGAGGAAGAGCAGAGAGCGCGAGTGCTGCGGGCCAAAACCGTGCAGGGCGTGGGAAGCCTGGTCCAAGGAAGACCCAGAGCTAGAGAGCTTTTGAGGGTCTCTATTCCCGGATATTTCAAACGCCTCCCCCTTCACCCCATCACACCGACAGTCCCGCTCACATGAGCCTTTCCTCTGAAGCTCAGGTTCAGCAAGCTCATTCTAGAAATAAGGTCGAATTGCACATTGACAATGTTGTTCCCGATGATGATGGGCCAGGAAAACCTTAACTTACAGAGTTTGCTGAGGAAGATCGGATTGCCCTGTTTCTTGATGTTCGGGGAACTCGGAGGAGGGAAAGAAAGAAATGAAGTTGCACTAACCTTCAGCCGAATTACAGGCGTTTTCGAGGAAATTAAAGGTGGACAGTGTCGTAATTCAACGAAGGACAAAGTTTCCAAGATTTTTAGAAAAGCAGTGGGGAGTCCAGCCTGTCGGATCTCCTCCCTGAAATACAGACACAGGAAGCTTCAGGGTGACTTTCCCAACAGATTCAGTTGGGCATCTGTAGGGTCACCAGGCAAGCCCTTCTATGCCCTCCTTGATGGTTTCATTGGCAATTAGTGAGTAGCCTTTACCAAACGCAGCAGTTAAAATTAATGTGTAAAAGAGATGACTGTAAACAACACAAAATGCCACCCCTTGCACCGTGTAAATCCTTGCAGACAGAGGGTTCTGAAGGAGAAAAGGTACTTCATGTACTTACTTAATACTTATGATGTAATAAATCGGACCCTAAGATGTGGGGGTGGGGTGGGAGCAGAGGTGGGAGTGGGAGGCTAGTGTCATTTCCATTTTAGTTTCATTCAGACCCAAATAAGAAGAAACTAGAGTTTAATAAAAATACAGCATTGGAACCTTCTCCTAAATTTGTCTGTGGCAAAAGTAGCTTCTCTTTCAGGAGGGGTTAAAGCAAGTAGAAGTCAAAAATACAATATGAGAAAATAATCTCTCCCTCCACCCCTATGCGTTACAGAATGCTAGGAAGGCCTGGGCAGCCCTGAAGGCAATCTGAATGGAAGCATCTGGATTTCCCAAGTGTTTTTGACAGAACGCTGGGGTGGAGCATACAGGTGAATTGCCATTCACTTCTCCAGGAAACTTGACTTTCAACATCTTTAATGGCCAAGGGGTGGGAAGAGAAGACCCTACTTTTCCAGGAACATCTTAGGTCAATTGCAGAGGCAGGGAAACACTGCTTATCTGGTATTGGCACCAAGGTTAGAAGCGCTTCCCAACATAGGAAGCTGAACACCTTGCCTATACAGCCTTCCACAATCTGCCTACTTGCCGGCGGAATGAGGCATTCTTGTGTCCTAGTAATTTTCAGATGTTGCCACTTGGAAGGCATTCTAGAGCACAGACAATCTTATTATTAATGAAAAAGAAAGCCAAACATCCACTCCTTCTGTTCTTCTCCCCCCACCCCCATTTTCTTGCTTCCTGGGGAGGAAGGTTAATCAGAAAAAGTAGAAAGAAAGGAGACCCACGACACCCACAGCTTTGAGAGCTATATGCCTGTGCTGGATATTAACCTCCTGGTAACTTAACAGCTTCATAACTACTCTTTACTCTCTTCCCTGTCTCTCTGTCTCTGTCTCTGTCTCTCTCTCTGACGTATTCACACACACAAGCACAGCATGTGTCAAAACCAGAAATTTCAGGCAACTTAGTAATAGGACACTCTACCAACACCAACACCACCCACCCCTTATTCAACAATACCCAGGAAACTGGCACACCGGCCAGTCCCGGTGACACAGTTCCCAAGCAACACATAAACTGAAGAACTTTCTCCCTGTCACTTTGTGGGTAGCGTCCAGGCCCCTCGTACATACAGGACTTGGTAGTCGCCTTGTCCAATGGTCACAATCAATTCCACTCTAAGAGCAAACTTTGGGCACGTATCCCCCGCGCAAGTCCACGGCCCCCCAAACTATGCCAGTCTCCCATCCACGTCCACCAATGAGGAGCCTGGAAGCCTGCTGGGAGCCAACTCCCCCCTAGCGCCAAAGCGGGAGTGCGGACAAACGACCGCGGTAGTCGCGCGCGCCTGCTCCCGGTCCTCCGGCCCCCTCGCGCTCCGACCCTCTGGCGCCCACTTCGAGAAAACCTGTGCCACACGCGCGGGAAGAGGAGACGTGCAAAAGAAGAAAGAAGGATAAAGGAACGCGAGCTGCATGGGCTGTACCTACTCACTTAGGAGTTCTCCGCGTCTCTCTTCATTCATTCAACTCAGCCGAAGTGTAGTTTCCTCCGGGAGTCCTGGTAGCAGGGTCTGAGAGGGGTGGGCGAGAGGGGCGAAGGAAACCAAGTCGCCAGGAGCGGGGAGGGAGCCGGAGAAGGCGGCCGGCTGGGCTGGGGAGCAGGACCGCGGAGCCTCGCGCGAGCCGCCGGGCGGACTGGCCCTGGCCGCCAATGTGCCTTTGTTTATGTGGCTCGCGCTGCCGCTGCCAACATGCACCTAAAGTCTCCGCGCGTCAGCGCGCGTCAGCGGCCCGCCGCCCAATCGCCGCGCCGCCGCGCTCCCCGGACTCCTGGCCGGCTCTCGCTTTGGTATATTTCCGACCTGACGTCACGAGCAGGGCCGATTTTAAGGTGGGAACCGTTCTGGGTTCACCTTGGTCGCCAGCTTGGGGTTTTTTTTTTTCTTCTTCCTTTTTTTTTTCTTTTTCTTTTTCTTTCTTTCTTTCTTTCTTTTTTTTTCCGAAAGAGGTGTGACCTCTCCACACAGGTCCGCGCAGTCCGCACCACCGCGACATCTCACCTCGCCTTCCCCTAAACCCCAGGGCCACCGCTGCCTCTCGGCGGCTCACGTGTGGGGGAGGGTGCAACAAAAGCCCCGGCGGAAGGGAACGCGGGCAAGGGCCAGGTAGCCAGCACCTGGACTGGTGAGGGATGGGGTGTGCCTGGCAGTGTCCTAACCGCATCCACTCACAGTCGTCTCCCCCATTAGCGGAAGGGCGGACAGATGTCCCATGACCCGAGAAGTTCAAAGGGCTCAGGCAATTAGGGTGGGATTTCCCTAGCCTGTGCATATCCCCTTTCTCCCTTTTCCTGTCCGTGGCCTCCTCCTCCTTTGGGATTAGCATTCTCTCTCTGTCTCCCCTCCCCCCTTACACCACACACACACACACACACACACACACACACACACAGAGAGAGTCCAAGGTGGAAGGGAATGGCTAGGGCCTATTCTCCGTGTTCCCTTCATCCCTTGCAGTGTCCACGTGCAAGGGAGGACGTGGTGCGTGGAAAGGGGAAGAGAGGGGGGACAGGTAGACAGTGACCCAGCCCTTTAGGGATCCCGAAAGTCAGAGTGAGGCGTCGCCCACTTTCCTATCGCAGACAATTCAGCCGAGCAGCGGGCAACAGGTGCGCCTTCAGCAGAAAGGTGCTCTAACCTCACCTTTGGCCAACTCTAATACTTTCGACACTCCCTAGGGCCCACCAACTCGTACCCTAACACGAGTTGTAGAGAAATAAATCAACCCTCCTCTGAGGCGCAAGGGCCCTCGAAACCTCGGTCTCAGAGCCAAGAGGGAAAGACAAAACAAGGGGAGAGGGCGGGGTGGGGTATCTCGGCGAGCGTCGGGTTGTGCGCCCAGCCCTTCCAGGAGAGGGACCCGGCGCACTGCGGTAGCTCGCCTACCCCCGCGGCCGCCCCAGTCGCCGCCGACTCAGCTTTGCGAGGCGGTCCACCCGCCCGGCTGAGGGCGCGAGGCGCTTTCTAGCCAAGAAGAGGCCGCTTCTCCCGAGAGCGAGCCCCCTTCGCTTTCCTTTGGCCCGAGCAGGGCGGGCCTCTCAGGGCTTCTCCCGGGGGTGGGAGGGGGGTTGGAAGAAGCCGGGAAGAGGGGAGGGAGGGTTCCGAGGCGTCCCCCCTCTCTGCCCGCGAGGAGTTCCAACCGCCCCACCTTCCTCGGCGCGGCTCGCTAGCAGGCTGCGGGAGCCACTCGGAGACTCCCCCGCCCCCAATCCTGGTGTTCCCTGGATGGGCCGAAAGCGCCACGGAACTATCCGCGCTCTGGAGCCGCTCAGCTCTAATCTGCACCCCAGCCTTTGCTCGCTCCCCAGCGGCTGGAGAGGCGTAGCCATCAGGTGTCCTGCGGCTGCCCCGGGAAGCCGCGGGCTCCTCTGCGCCGCAGCCTCTGGAAAACCTGCGTGACCACCTTAAGTTTCCCCCAGATGTTGCGACTGCCACTGCTGCCGCCGCCGCCTCTGCGGCTCAGCGGTGCCCCAGCGGGCCGGAGTACAAATAAAACCAGGAAGTGTGTGTGCGTGTGTGTGCGTGTGTGTGTGCGTGTGTGTGTGTAGGGGGGGGCTGTTGTGGCGAGTGAGGATGTGTGAGTAGAGGGAAGAGGGGAGGAGGGCGAAGAATAGCCTATTAGCATGAGCTCGGTAGCGTCAGCGCCCCGTGGGCAGGAGCGATTCCACGCGAACGAAAGGGAAAAAGTGAGAGTTTGGAGAGCAGGGGAGAAGGAAAGGGGTGGGGGTGGCGGTGACGCAGGGGCGCAGGCATTGACGCACCCGCGGGGCTGGGCCCAAAATAGCAGCGGCTCTAGCTCGGTGGCGCCCTCCCGGGTTCCCTTCCCCTTCCGCGAGGGAGCAGGGCGCTGCCAGGAGGAGCTTTCCTTGATCCCAGCGGTGGGCCAGGCTCCCGGCAGCTATTTTCAGGCGGTCGGAAACTCAAGCGCAGCCACGCTGGGGAGGCGGTTATCATTTTTTAATATGCTCCTAGGAAAGCGGGGGCCATGGGAACTTTAAGGTTGTAACTATCACCCTCCATACACAAATACGCACATCTGAGTAGATAACATTGCCTGCACAAGTTCCTCCTCCCTTATGACCCTTAAAAACACTTGGCTTTAGCCTGGGTTGAGTCTGCGGACAACTTGAGAATTCTCTCCCGGAGAGTGGAAAGTGTTCTGGAGTTCTTAAAGTGAGCTCTGAAGGAGACAAACACTGTAGGGTGGTGCATTAATTTACAACAGCAACCTGTGGAGTCGGGCTCAACAGAGCCTTTGCCCAAGTCTTAATGCAACCAAGATTGAGAGGCAGTTTTCACAGCAGCTATTATAATTATTGGTAACTGGAAATGGAGGGATTAGATATAACATTAAAAACAGAGAAAAGCTGAACTTTCCCCCTTGCATCCTACAACCTGTATGAGTTCTCTCTCTTCTTCAAATTCCTGTTCTAGTTCCTGGGAAGAATTTTTTCTTAGGGAGACACACTGGATGCAAGACTGATAAACTCATTTAAACCAATTACTGGATAAGCTTCTTTCTGGGTTAGCATTTTTGGTAGGGCTCAGATGTGTTCGGGGTGGGAAGGATGCAACACAGGCATCAGAGAGTGTAAGAAAGGACCCTGCTCAGAACTCCAGACTCCTGTGTCCCACCAGATTGTGATACGATGAGTCTCAGTAGAACCGCCAACGTCTGTAATTGACTGATGCTGTCAGTAGGGGGCCTGACTCCACAATGTTCAGGAAGATCACACACACACACACACACACACACACACACACACACTCACACTCACCAGCTAGCTATTTACTACTTAGGCCAAACCCTAGGAGAGCAAGCTGCAGGCCCAAATATTCATACTGTGCTGGAATTCATAAATAGCTACAAGTCTTTTATTCTTTTCTATTTTTCTTAAAAGGAGAAACAGTTTAACACGGAATTAGGTTCACAATAGATTTTCTTTTTTTTTCTCCTGCTCATGTTTAACTCACTGTTAGGTCACAGGGGGAAAAAACCAAAATAGTAATGAAATCTCTCATTTTATCACCAAGCAGCTCAAATTGGCATATAGTTTGGAAAAATGAAAGCATGTTTTAAAATCCTATGATTACATGTTTAAATAAATTATAGTTTAGAAGAGGATTCCTGTGGGTGTATTTGCTAGTACATAAGAGAATGCTTTTGTGCACAGAGGTTTAATTACACATATAATGGAATAAAAATGTAGAATTGAACAACCTTTGAGAAAATGTTAAAATGATGCTTTAGGCTAAAAGAAACTGAAATTTTGCATTTATAGACTAGAACCTTTTAAGATTTTTTTGAAACATAGATTCTTAAATAAAAACTACTTTATAACTCAATTAAAATGACAACACTAGTTTTTTTCAAGGCCCAGATCCTGGATATAACTTTAAATTACTGCCATTTATAAATTTGTAAAGTTATCCCCAATGAAGTTCTATTTTCTTAAGAAGTTAAAATAAATAGGAGTAAAAATTGGCCTTATACATGAAGAGATCCTCCTTTTGAAAACAACTAAATTAAGTGACAAAATTATTAATTCTATCAATGTGTACTATTAGATGACCTCAGAAAAGCATTTAGAAAAGTTACTACATTATCTTTTATGATATTAACCAATATTAAGAATATGACACATATGTAAAAAATATTTTTATAAAAAAACAATGTAAATAATACACTCTCATCTAAATCAAAGTATTTTATTTTATGCATGGCTAGACAGATTATACTTAATAAAATTGAGCTTTTGGTATAATTTAGAAAGCAAACATGGATGTAATCCCAGAGGATTTTCTATCTTAATGCATGGGAAAGGGGTCTTTAGGGAATTTCTTTCAGGATTCTCCCAAAATGAACTCAGAGCAGCCCTTCCAATTCAGATATAGTGACTAGACATAACTGTTTTATTGCAAGAGTTGAGGTAACTTTAAGATATTCATAACAAAATTACGTAATGAAAACTATCTTAATCATTAAAATGAGAAATATTTTAAGTTATTTTTGGACAAATTTACATTCATGGCATTTGTTGCCATTCAGCAGGAAATTTTACATTAGTGACAGGAGAGAAATATTTTCACTTTGAAATAAAAGCTCAGTTATGGAACTACAAAATCAGTTTTTAATATTGAAGGTTTTTGGTTTTTTTTCTTTTTTGATTTCATTTGCATTATTAGGATATTAATTGACAAATCACTTGTTCCTTTCCTATAGGATGCTTACAAAACAAGTCAATTGCTTACCTGATATTCACATTTTGGGTAGTTGTGACTTTTTATTCAGTTTTATTCAGCCCATTTTTTTTTTACCAAAAAATACTAAACACAAAATTATTTTTTACTTCAATTCAAAACTCAGTTCTAGAAATGTGTAAAGATGTGCAGAAGAAAACAGCACTCTTTTTTTCTAGAAGCATCTACTTGCAAATTAAAATTATAAAACTGAACATATGGTAAAGCCTCATGCCACTCAAAAAGTATTCTGCATAATAAAAATCCTTCATCTTTTAAGCTCTAATGCTTGACTCTCAGTAACCATCTCCTAAACATTAGCTTTTAAACTAACCTACTATTTTCTTCTTTTGTGTGTGGTAAAATACACATAACATAAAATTCACCATCTTAACCATTTTTAAGTGTACTGTTCAGTGATGGTAAATACATTCACATTGTGTACCCATCACCAGTATCCATCTCCATAATTCTTCATCTTTTAAAACTGAAACCCTATACCCATTAAACAGTAACTGACCATTTTCCCCTTCTCCCAGACTCTAGCAACCACCAGTATTTTCTATGTAAGAATTCTTTTTATCAAGCAAATAAGGGTAACTTTGGTTTTAGATTTCATTGCTAATTTCAGTAAACACGTGGGTCATTAAATTGTACAAAGTCCTAGAAGACTTTTTAAAGATTCTGAAAATAAGTTGCTATATGCGAAGAAAATATCAAGGACACTTGAAATTCTAAAAGTAGCTAATAACATTAGTAACTCTCATAGTATTATATAGCATTTTAAGTAGATAAAATACATACACTTGGCAATAGTTTTTGTATTCATATCATAGCTGGCGAGTTTTTGTTCAACCTTTAATGATAAAATAACCACTTTTGATTTTTTCCTCAGACTAACTGGGGGATAGGAACCTCTCAATTTAATAAAAAATGAAGATCCTGTACTGATATATTACGACAAAGACATATATGCCCTTTTCCTCATCATAATTCTGCAATTATCAAGCCTACAATTTTAACACTACAAAAGTAACTTATAGCAAGGACCCTTATAGTGATAAGTAATAAATCTAATTACCATATCCTTTGAATAGATGTAATATAAATTTCATTGCTCACTTAAAAGTTCTAAAGTTAACAGCATAAACTTGAAGTTGAGTAATTAAGTAATCCTTATATAGACACTTATTAAAGTATTTATACATATTATCTTAAATCTACATCTATCATTTTGCCAATTAAAATTAGGACTTTAATTGCAATTAAGTAATTTAATTGCCAATTGAACAGCAAAATTGCTAAGTGACTAATTTTAATGCCTATTTTAATTACCAATCATGACTGGGGAGGGAGCTAATCAAGTTACATCAAGCAGTACCAGAGTAATGATGTGAAGAAAAAAAAATAGTAGAACAAACATTCAAGGCTACATGCTTTAAAAAAAGAAACATAAATTAAATAAATGCAAACACAATCTTATAAATGTATAAAAATACTGTATTTCAATATCTGAATACAGAACATGAAAGCGAACAAGATTAATTAAAGAAGCCCCTGTCAATCTTCAGTCAAAGTAAGGAAAACCAAGTCAAATTTTTATGTGGTATTTACATGGCACTCACGCTAACCCAGATAAAAACAAAGCTGCATATAGCTGAGAATAAAAGACTGTTTCCTGCTTGGCTAGTTAAATATTTACAGATTGACAGTTTTTAAACAATTCTTTAAAAATGAAACGCTATAAAAGAGAGAAACAAGTTTGCAACGCAGCAATGTAGATTTTAAATTTGAAAAGCAAACAGGGCCAGTGCAGTGGGACTATATACCCTTTCAGGATGGCTCTCCTCCCCACCCCCAGTCACTTGAATGCAGAGTTCTATTAGAGGCCTAATGCCTATCCATAACTTGTCCCATGTTACCATGAGAAACACATAAATCTTCCCTACCTTACATATTCTAAAATACGTTCATGAGTGAAAAATAAGAAAGCAGCTAGGATTACATCACAATTAAAATTACATAGAGCATGGGGAATATACCCTGTCCTAAGAGTATTTCTTCATTTTCAGTTAAAATAAACATGCCAGCTTAAGATAAAGGCTGTAAACCAGCAGGCAACCAGAAACAGTGGTGGAAATCTTCTCTGCAATACAAACACATTTTCAAAAGTTTTCATTTCTAAACTAATTCTCAGATTAGCAATATGGAAGGGCAATATTGAAAGAGGGAGGTGAAGTTGAGAGCTCAAAAAATAGAAAGTGAGTCCCTGGTAGACAATAACAATGCTAGTACTTTCCAGCTATAGGGATCGCCTTGGCAGCCAGCCACCTCATTTAGAGTAACAATGGGCATCCATCAAATCTTCATTTAAAATAAAAGTCATGATGCAAGATACATATCTTGTTTTTATTACTGTATATGTATACTAAAAATGTACATAGTTTATGTCTGTAGAAGGGCCCGGAATCATTCGTGAACTACATGCAATGTTATAACTTGAGAAAAAGCAAATAGTGCTGCTTAGGATTTTATTTACTAATGGACTTGAATTCTGAAATGAAGCACAGCAGGACTTTCAGCCTGGCTTTTGAAGGAGGAACACGTTAATAATCATGGGGCCTAACAAAAGGCTGCAATATCTGCTCATGACAATAACAGCTTTATAAGGCGAGTTCTGTGTAGCTGATTAAAGGACACACTCACTGCCTATTCAGAAGTCACGGAGATGGAATCGTTATTGACAAGCTCACTTCTGATCAGGGTTAAAACACATTGAGTACTGGTGAGAGAAAACCTTAGCCATTAAAAGATTACCAAAAACTGCCCCCAGCAACGGTTGCCATAACTCAGATATACATCTTAATGTGTTCTCTATAAGATTTCCTGCTATAAAACTACACGAAAGGTCTTACATTATTTGACAATTACCAACATGATTGCACTAACCCAAGCACTAGGTAACACATCATCATCCATTTCAAAAGGAGAAAAAAAAGGAGAAATATTATCTTGTAATTTCAAAATGATTCTGAAAGGACACGGTGTATGGACAAACTTCTAGAATGTTAACTTTCTGAAACTTGACATGAATAAAAATATGTACTTGTTTAGATTGCTTAGGTCTATTTTGTATATTTTGTTAGTCTATCAGTTCACATGAATTAATGTGGTTTACACATTGTCCGAAGCAAAATCTTTTAAAAGATAGTACATCCATAGCTTTCAGATATCACTTAACAGGTAAAAGTAAAAAAAAAAAAAAAAAAAAGGTTTTCATAAGTTACTTTTTTTGCCCTTATTTCTTGCTTTCCAGTGCTGCCTTTCCCCTTTAGTGGAAGAAAAAGGAGGGATACACTAAGAGACAACTATGTTTATAACCTGAAATTAGAGGTATTTAACCATTTTATTAGTCACCGGGATACTTAAAATAAGACTGAATTATTACAGAAAGATTCCACTAGGATCTAAACAGTGACTTCAGTATGCTGTCACTGACATGTTGGGGGGAGAAAACCAAATGACCAGTACCACCACATGGATGATCCAAGTACACACATAGTGTGTATGGGGAGGGGGGTTGTGTAGAGAATTGTCTGGCTCCTTATATTTCTTATATTTCATGTTTCTGAGGGCTGTTTCCTATAGGATACTTTCTTACGCTTAAGAATAAAGTTTATTTGTTAAAAAAAATTTTCAAATAGTTAATTAACGGGTTTAGGAGTTACATAGAAACAACTCACAGAACACGTATTTCTTGTAAGAGCTCTTTAATTTTTTTGGATTCCAAAAATATGGTGTTCCTAAATATTACTAATTAAGTAGCTAGCATTGGAAATCACATTTTCCATTTCTCCATACCCTCATCAATTAGCATTTGGTTGGCTGACTGGCAATTTCTAAGACAACAGTTTTGCTAAACTTTATAAACTTTGTATCATTCAGAAGAGGGAGGGGGAGGAGGAAGGCAATACAGAAAGCAGATTTTACAGCCAGGATGATTTGACAGGGCCCCTCAAACCACAAATAGACGTTATAGAATTTGAAATGTAGCTCTGAAGCTCAATTTATACCACAGAAACTGTGAGATGCTATCTCCCTGTTGTTATAACGTATCAGGTCAAAGGATATAAATTGTACCAGGTAATTCATTTTGCCGTTCGGAGAGTCATTAAGTTCCTCCCAGAATATATGTGATTGATATCCCTGGAGGTGAAAGGCTAAAGGAACCATATGGCAACATGTTGCATTCCGTATGCTATCTGCCCATCCGTGCTTAAGCTGCCATTAGCAACATCTGTACCTTACGGAAATCCAGCTGCGCCGACGACGGTTGACGGAATTGTACTTGGGGGGGAAATCTAGCTTAGCGCCATTAACTTGAGACTTGGAGTCTATCTACCAGGACGGATGGAAGCTTTCACAATTACACGAGACGACACAAATGCTTTATTAAAGTTTAATTTTGAACTCCCAATTAGCGAAACTGCATTACAAATCGATTGCAATTTCCTAGAAGGCACAGCAAGTTCTCTGCCCGCCTGCCACGTGCGAGAGGCTCCGGAGCCAGCTTTCCCAGCTCCCGGCAGCTGAGAGGGGCTGGTTCAGAGCCGCTCTCCGCAGCCCAGGAAGTCCCTAAAATCCCCGCCAGCCCCTCCTTCCGCAGGGTGGGGGCGCACCAGGCCAGAACCCGCGGGGAGGGGCGGGGGGAGTCCTCTATTATCTTGGTCTCTCGGGAGGAGCCTCATCTAGTCAGTCACGCAGAAGTTTCTCTTTCGCTCTCGGCGTTACACCCCAGATCGGCTTCGTGCGCGCGGGCCAGCGGGGCGGAGGCGCCGGGAGCCCGGAGTCCCGGCGGGGCTGCCCGGCGCTCGCACCCCCCGTTCCCCTCCCCCCACCCAGACAAAGCCCCGCTCCAGGTCCAGGATACGTTACCTGCCCGGCGCTCCCGGCCCCTCGGTCACCGCATCCCCCGCTGGCGCGCCTTGTGCGGCTCCCGCTCCCCGGGACGCACAAAGTGGCCGCCCCCGGCCGGCTAAATTCCCCTCTCCCGTCATGTTGGGGGGGGGGCAGGGGGAGACAGGGGCAGTGGAAGCGGGGAGGCTGGGCCCAGGGAAACTCACTGGTAAAATTAAAAATAAAAATAAAAATAAAAATAAAAAAAAGGCAGAGGCCGCTGGTTTGGGGGGCCGAGGGAGGCTGTCCCGGCCAGGGGCAGGAAGAGGCCGGTTACCTCTCGGAGGGTCGAGGGCGGGAGGGAGGGGG
>LNAC01000104.1:3544620-3587735 GCA_002007465.1 Ailurus styani | reverse complement strand
CGGAGGGTCGAGGGCGGGAGGGAGGGGGTCAGGGAGCGGCCGCCTGCCCCCCTCCCCCGACCCCCAGCGGCGGCGGCAGCTGCACACACAGAAGCCCATTGTCACCGGCGCCCGGCGCGCAGCCCCGCGGACTCGGCCCCGCGGCCAAGCGCGTCAGCGGCCCCGTCAGCCGGGCCGGGCTCCGTGACGCGCGCGCAGCCAGCTCTATAAATAACCCGCCGCCGGGCGGCTCGGGCGGCTTTCCAGGGACGCCGGGGCACGGCGCGGGAGGAGGAGGGCGAGAGGAAACAATGAAGCCGCCCTCCCCCCGCCCCGGCCGCCCGGGGCCCTGCCCGCCGCGCTCGGCTTTCCCCGCCCCGGCCCGCCCTGTTCCGAGCGCCGCTCGCGGGTGGGAAGGGCCGAGGCGAGGCCGGCCCCCGAGGTTAGTTGAGGGGGTCGCTGTGTTACTTACTCCCAGCTCGATTTCTACCCCTGGAGGCGTTCTCGGCTCTAGGACAGGTAGGGTGTGTTTGCGGCGGCGAATCCTCAGTTCAAAACCAGACAAAACCTTCCATCTTAAGTGTTCGGATGCTGCACATTTTAAAGTATATGCGTGTGTTCGCATCTCCTAGAGTTCCGCCTACATCCCTCGCTATATATGGATCCTATCCTTCCTTTCTTCAGACGCCGCCACGATTATTTATTTGGGTTTTCGTGGGGCCAGGGCCATGTTACTGTTTGGATTTGGGAAGTTGTACAAAGGGTGCCCCGTAAGAACCAGCGTGGGTCTGGCTTTCGGGGCCCCTGCTCGCAGTCTCAGAGCATTTTGCGTACCTTTTTGCCTTGAACGTAGCACAGGCCTTGAACATAGCACATTTGAATTTTCCCACACTCCACCGTCGTTCAACGTTTTGGAGTTTCATCAAGGCTTCCGCTTAAAAGAGGGCTTTCTCAACAGGTAACCTTTTTGTGGGGACTTCCTGTCCAAGCTTTCGAACTTAGGTCAGTCTTCCTACACCCCGACACTCCTCCTACCCATTAAGATGTTCATGTACAACGGGAGGTAGTCTGTTTTCTTGTAACCAATTAATGGACTAGTGAGACAATTTCTCCTCCGGAGCAAAATGTCCCAGATAGATGAACTGCGAATTTTCTGGGATGCTGATAGATAATTTACAGATGGAAACAAAGTTTTTAAGGGATCCTGGCATGGAGAGAGTGTTAAAAGGGTGAGGAAATGGTTCTTGATTCACAGTCAAGACAGAATGAGGTAGTGAAGGGTTCACTCTGCTAGGAGTTGGAAGACTAGGAAATTTGGGTTTTAATTAGGTCTTGTTTGTGCCCCCTTGCAGAAGTTACAGCCTTGCACTCTGCCTCAGTTTCCTTATCTTCCAAATGGAGAGAGCATGGCTTCTAAGACTATTTCAACACTAACATTCTAGGATGCTAGAGGACATAATTGTGTTCAGGTACATAAAGTTATTAATATGAGTACCTGTGTCTCATGGGAAAAGGATAACCAAATAAATAATAATTTGGTCTGACAATTTTTTACTTTGTACATTCTTCAAAGAGAAAATATATTAGGGCCACTTTAGAAAAAAAATGAATTCAACTATATCATTAAAACTATCATAAGAGGAAATAATGGTTGTCACTATATGCTTCACTAACATGACAGCAGACATAATTACAGTCTGACGATGTCTTAGGACCTTTCCAACACCATGTTCTCTCACACGAGTGAATGGATTATGAGTAACAAAATGTACTAGGATCACTTCCCTCCAATTTTGCCCCCAAGTCTAGCTTATATAGTTTTTAGGAGAAGGTTTTCAGTTGAAAGACACGAAATTGTAGTGGGTGGTGTTTATGAGACAGGCAAAGTCTTCTTCTGATTGACCCTCATCATTGTCAGAATCTGCCTTAATCGTCGGTCTCCAGGTTGGTGAAGACAGGAAACATAAAAAAGGCAGAAACAAGTTTAGAGCCAAAACATTTGCTTCACATAGACACCACCAAAGTGTGATCACAACTAAAAGTTAACCAGTATTTTCCTGGTTCCAAAAGCACATCTGTCTCTTTTTCCCGTAAAATGTTTCGTATCTCTAATTTAATTTCATCTTAAAGTTCTTTCTCCTGCAACTTACAAAGAGGTATTTTTCTTTCACTACTACTTTCCCGAAACTTCCAGGTTCTCACATAGTTTTAAATTAAAACTCTTTTTCTTCCTTCTTATCCTTTTTTAATGTAATAAGTTCCATCCTCCATTATCCTTACCCTTAAAAATTTAACAGGATGAGAATTAGGCTAAAACTGAAACATGTCCAAATTTTATGAGGTGGAGAGGTGTGGGAGCTTAGCTCTGGAACCCAGGAGAAATACAGTGAAACAACCAGTTTCCTTAAAACAAAAGGAAAAAACCCAAAAAACAACCATGTTGAAATTTGTGAAATAGGAGGCTGAAAATATGGAAAATTTTTCTTTGGATCTCCTTGATAGCATAAAGCTTGTTACAATTTTTTAAACATAGCGGATGTTTTAGAATATGGACATTTCTCAATATTTCTGACGTTTCTGTCTACCTGAGGTTAAATCCTTTTAAAAGACTCCTCACAGTAACAGTATTGAAGAATTTATTAAAGAAACTACTGTGCACTCTTGCCTTATTACTCAGTTAATCCTGCTCTCTATTTAGAGAGTGGTGCCAGCCAGGTTGAGGCTTCAAAGGAATGAGCACAAATATTTGCCATATCCTATGCAGTATAGTTTTGGTGATAGAATTCATTTCAGAAAATATCACTGAAATTATAGTATAAGCAAGTCTCAGCAACTTTCAAATGGATAAATAGAAGGTTAGCAAGAAAAGTGATGAGGGACTCTCAGCATTTCAAATGAAAGGAAAGGAACAGCCAAGGTTATAGACCTGGGAGTTTACTGCATTTAAAAGACCAAGAAGTGAAGGCAGGCAGTGTTTTTATAAAATTTAAAAAAAAAAACTTTAACAAAATTAACAGGAATCCCAACATAGCTCAAAATATGCACATATATATATGTGTGTATATATATACACAGATGCATATATGTGTGTGTGTATATATATATATATATATATATATATTATATATATATATAACCAGCCCTTCTGATAAGGTTGTCCTGGTTTTATTTTTCATTTTTTAGATAGAGGAAAGGGGAAGGGGCAGAGATAGAGGGAGAGAGAGAATCTTAAGCAGGCTCCACACTGAGAGTGGAGTAGGGCTCTATCTCACAACTGGGAGATCAGGACCTGAGATGAAATCAAGAGTCAGATGCTTAACCGACTGAGCCACCTAGGTACCCATGTTGTCCTGATTTTAATCGTTCACCCCAAAGTGCACAGACTTTGGTAACTCATTGATGGGTATCCATTGCAAACAACATTTTTCTTCCAGTATAAATTATAACAACAAACCATTATTTGTGAACAGTGAATTTTAACAAATTCCTTGTGATGGTTCAAGGTCCTAGGCATTATTGCCCTTTGATCCCTTCCTGGTTGTTGCCCTTTCTCTGGTCTTTAGGACAGGGGCGCTCATCTAGCCAGCTGTGGTTTCCCTTCCTTTCTTAGGAGCTGCCTGCCAGCTGGGTGTAACCAGTGCAAAGCAAGAGCAGGAGAATGTCCCACTCTGCCCCTCAAGCTCTGATTCCTGCCAAATGCCTCAGGACCTCTGACCCTGAGCTCCAGTAACATTGCCTTTTCCTTTTATTCCCCCAGCATTTGGGTTGTAGTTGCTTTATCCTGTTGAAAGATCACTGTCCTCTTTTTGTTTCTCAGCCCTTCTGTCACCTGTTTTACAAATTCCTTGAATTTAATCCTCCCTGTGTTGAACACTTAAGAGCAGCTTCTGTTTTCCAGGTTGGAGCCTGACTCCATACATCCTACTGAAAGGCACTATTGGCTGATATACATGGAAGATCTATTATTCCTTGATTTTCTTTTGCTAGAAATTTTAATTTTTTTAATTTGAGAGAGAGAGCAAGAGAGAGCATGAGTGGGGGTGGGAAGAGGCAGAGGGAGAAGGAGAAGCAGACTCCTTACTGAGCAGGGAGTCGGATGTGGGGCTGGATCCCAGGACTCTGGGATCATGACCAAAGCCAAAGGCAGACACTTAACCGACTGAGCCACCCAGGCGCCCCTAGGAATTTTTTTTTTATTGTGCTATTTGGAAGGGCTAATAAAGGGTTCAGTCCTCAGAAAAAAAATTTTTTTTTAATTTCTTAAAATTTTGTTTTTAAAATTTTTACTGTTCATTAGCCGGAGCTTGTTCATTAGCTGAGCCTGATACATATAAATTCCATGCTAAAAAGAAGGGTAGCATATAATACCTGTCAAGGTTTCAGTTACATCACACATCTTCTATAAGGCCCACTAATTCACCAGCTTGTCAGTGGTTTTTCTGTCCCCTTGTATCTTAGAGAGAGACAGAGAGAGAAAATGAGAGAGAGAAGAAAAAGAGAAGGAAAAAAACTCTCTGTACTATTGATTTGAAATATCATGTATGTGGATCCTTGGCATATCTCAAGATTAAATTATCTCCATATTTTTTTTTCCTCCCTTTAGTTTCTGCTACTGTTTCTCCCCTCCCTCACCTGTAAGCAGGTCTCCTTCTGGGTGTTCATTGTTCATAGCCAGGAGGAGGCAACATGAAAGGCAAACAAAAGTGATCTATAAGTATTTTTGGCCTTGTTTTATAAAATCCTGAAATTTCAAGGGGAAAATATTCCAGGATACCGCCTAAGTATCTTGAAAAAGCTTCAAAAGGAAAAGGATTTCCTTGAAACTGGAAGAAGGATTTTCCTGGGCACACAGAACAGGAAAGAGAAACAAAGAATGATCAGCATTTCCTGAGAAGAAACACGGAGCTGGGAGCTGATACTGGAGGAGCTGCCCAAAAAGAGAACCAGGAGTTGGCAGAGGAGTCTATGAGGTCATGCTTCTAGCATCCAGGTGTATCATGGGAGATGAATCATTGCACAAATGCTACCTGGACCTTAAACATTTACCAGGAATTATACTAGTTCTTCTTTCCATTGACCTTAGCACCCAGGTGGCCACAGTGAGTGGTCAGGACTTGTATGGGAGCCACCAGGAAGCATCTCTCTCTTTTTCTGTTACCAGCATGTAGAGATGTAAACTGCCACCACACATCAAGATTCTGCTGAAGGATAGAGCCAACAAAGACAAAGTGGATCCAAGAGATGGAGAAGGAGAAATTGGGTGCTGAAGACATTTGAGCCTGGATCAAGCTATTCTTGGAGCTAAACCTATCTTCAGATTCTCAAGTTATGTGAGTAAATCAGTTCTCTTTTAGCCAAAGTCAGTTAGGATTGAATTTTCTGTCAATTGAATTGGAAAGAGTCATAACTGATACACTTGTCCCTAATATCTTTTCAAGGCCTTAGCACTGGGACATAGTAAGTACAGAATTTACCTGATGACTAATAGTAGATGCTTGCCATATGATACCAATTTATTCTGCTACTTCTATTGGGCAGGGCAAGGGGGCCTATAATTATCAATAGGAAGTGGCATGTCAGAATCAAGTGGGAGTGCCCATTGTTGATTAAACTGCCAGGGAGGATAAGACTCTTCTTGTCCCAGAGATAGTAAACCTTTGGATTTGGCACAACATAGAATTCAATGGTCAAAGCAGGAGACATGACAAATAGCAGTCTTTGGTCCCTGTATATCTCCCATCTCTTTATTGCTACACACTGCCTCTAGCATCTAGTCCTAGCCAACTAACATAGTTCCCCAAATTGTCCATGGTACTTCATATATTAGTAACTTTTCACAAGTTCTTTCCTCAGGCTGAAAGGGACTTCGCATACTATCTACCCTTCAAGACTCAGCTTGTATGCCCTAACCTCTGTGAAATTTCACCTGATACCAACACCGCCCTACTCCTTACATTTTCCACCCCCACACTCTAAAACTGATCACTCACTGTGTCACACTCTACTTTTTATTGTGACCTATATGCAGTTGCTTATTTCTCTCCCTCCCCTACAGGACTGAGTTCCATGAAGGGAGGCATTCTCTGCAATTTTTCTTGGAATTTTTAGGGATCTGACCATTAGCTACCAATGATTCTTTGTGATTAGTGGAAATAATTGAATAAATGTAGAAAAAAAAGGGGTGTACGTTATAGCTGGGACCTTAAAGTTCACTTAATCCTTGTGATCAAAATATTTGTCACAATAATAGGAATTGCAAAGTTATAAATTCTAAGAGAGTGGAATGTTCAATTTCATTAGAACTTATCATATAATAGCATCCTTTATTTTTCCGTAAATATACCAATATTTTGCAAAGCAAGAAGTATTCTTTAAATTTAAACCTTTCTTTTCTCTTTTAAATTTAAGATTTTTTCCATTCTCTTTGAGTGTTTTACTTCCTATGCATTGCCTGTTTGCTCCTCAGACCTACACAATATTTGTGATTAGGTAATATTTTATTATAGCCAAGAATGAAAACATCAGTTCAAATTGCACATGAAATCAGATATTTAACAGAACCAAGTTCATTATAGTTGTAAAAAGACCCCCCACCCACTTTATACAAATACAGACACACACACACACACACACACACACACACACACACACACACACACATTCATATCCATACTCTAATAATTCCGTGATTTCAACATCTTTGTGTAGGAAGGGAGTTGCTGTCACTTGAAAAGGTTACAGTAATGCATCCTGTTTCTTATAGACCTATAGGAATCTGGGCATGGTTAGAAGCAGGAGGATGAACAAAGTGGGAATCGACATAACTCTGCATAAAAATGTAGCCAGTTATCTCCATTTAGGGTAGACTCAGTATCGATTATATTTGAGGAAGTGTTCCTTTTTTCTAATGTGAATTGTCTTTGATAATTATTATTTGCCCTTGGAGGATATGTTTGTATAGAATCCAATAGATGATCAAGAAGAATGCGGTGGTGAGCAAATCTTCACTGCTACCAATACGCAAAAATTGAAATGCAAACGCTCCAGGGACTATGCTGTTAGAGACCTGTGTTGCTTGACCCAGCCTTTGGGAAAGGTATTGCTGCAAATAATATCCTGTGGGTTGTACTGGTTGGGAAAGGGGGCTGAACCCTCTGTGAGATTAAACTACCATGAATAGGGTATAAGGCAGTGAAGGAGCAATGAAGGAAGGTGCTGTTCAAGACAAAAGTAAACAATGGTGGACCTTGAGACAGGGAGCTAAGCTAGGAATGGGGGTATGCTCTTAGGGATCTATATGTAAATATTTTACATTAAGGTCTTTATTGCTCTTATCCTTTGAACTATTGGGAAGTTTTATTTTGTGAACAGTTTTTAATCTTTATGTTGTAATTCTCTTCTTTTGCTTCTAACCTTTAGTTGTTATTAACACCTGTATGGACTAGGGTGGTGGGGTGTGGGACAAACAAGGAGAAGACCAACATCAGCAAGTATAACCTTCTGTACATCACACCTCCCCAAGGCCATTGTGTTGTTGTTCCAAGTTTTGGCAGTAGCAGTGGAAATGAGTAGTGGTCTGAGAAAGAGCATGGAGAACAAGGCTTCTGAAAGGGCTGTGGAAGAGCAGATGACTCAGGAGCAGACATGGGGGTGGAGAATAGGGGGCAGGGTGTTGAGGTCTGGGACCAAAAACTTCTTTGTTAAAGGAATCAGAACTTCCTGTCCATTCTACCTTTAAATACTGCATCACTAAGCCTCCTGTGCTCCCCTCAAATCTTGTTATGTCTTCCCTCTTGCTTCAGCTTTCATCATTTTTTACCTGGATTTTGGTGACAGCCACCTGCATTGGCTCCTGTCGCCAGCTGCTTCCTTGCTCTGGTCTGGTTCTCCTCCCTCGGGCCACCATGGCCGTCTTTCTAAAGAGTGTTGGCTCATGACCAGCTCTGCCAGGACCTCCCATAAAAAATCCTTCTTTCCTTCTTTCCACTTGTTTATTGTCCTCAGGATTTCTTTGGAAAAGTTGCACCTTTGGTGACTTGGGTATTCAAAGCTAATAGATATCTGTTTGCTTAAGAGGCGCCATTAAAGTCATGCTAATGGACTCATGCTAAATGGATTCCATTTAAAGATTTACCCATTTAAAGATTACGCAAATTTTCAGTATTGAGACAGATGGCACCACAGTAGGAGCAGTGATGTCCTTGAAAATCTGTCTATTTTGTTTAGGAAAGTAAATGTTCACATAATGATCAAAAGACTTGTGAGATATGCTTCTTTAACAATTCTATAATTCCATAATCAAATATTTCTAGTCATAGAGGAATCTGGGTAGAGAGAGATGGTAATAAGATGGAGACAGTGGTGGGGTCAGTGAACACAGATTTTGGATACAAATAGATTAATTCTTGGGCACGGCTCTTCACCCCTCCACCCCATCTTTATCATGTTACATCAGGGACTTAATAGCACACACGACCCACTTAATTTCCTGAAAATTAGTTATTTTTAGCATTTTAAAAAGTCTTCTGTGAAGTTAAGTTCATGCCTGAATTTTTTAATGTGCATAATGATTTTGTAAACACATGGAAGAGAGAGGAAGAGCCAGAAAATATGCCCCTTTAATGCATCCCAGTAAGTCATGCCATTGAAAAGGGGCCCAGACACAGCTTTGAAATCCAGTCTGGAGTTCCAATTACCCCTCTCTTTTCATATGCCTTGTCTGTCGTGATTGAATGGATAGCATAAAGCTGATATATAGTCTTGTTCTCATCTGTATTGCAGAGAAGTACAGCACTGACGTCTTTATACATGTCATTAATATAAAATTTCTCCTATATCAACAATGATGTTATAATACATTCAACTTTGGTATTTAGTTTATATGCCTTAAATTCAAAAGCTCTTCACCCACTGCTGCCCACATATGCTGACAACTGTTCTGATCCCAGCAGGAGTAACAGATTTTATTTCTTAAGCATTGCAGAACTACAACCAGAGTGTTATTATTAGATGAAAGATCTCATACTGGCTTTGCGATAGAGAAAAAAGAAAGAATCAAGATGAAAATAATCTAGACTATTTAAAAATGCCCCACATTTTCAAAATTGTAATTCAATTTGGTTTTCAAAGGTAGCATATTCACATGGATCAAAATTCAAAAGGTACAAAGTTGTATGCAGAGAATAATTTCCGTCATATCCCTATTGTCCTGCCATCCAGTTCCTCCAGGCTAAACCAATATTATAAAATGTTTGTGTTTTCTCCCAGAGATAGTCTACATATATACAAGCAAATGTGAACACACATATGTGTTTTAACTATATGTCTTGTTTATTTTCCCTTAACAACTTACTTTGGAGATGGTTTTGTATCAGTCATGTAAGATTTTAAAATAATTTTTTCTGGTTGCATACTATTCCATTGTAGGAGTATACATATATTATTTTACCAGTGCCACATGAGTGGATGTTTAAGTGGTTTCCAATCTTTTGCTAGATATTCCTATAAGATATCCCTATACCTACGTCATTTTGCTTATGGACAGGTACTTCTTTAGCATAAACTCCTAGAAGTTGAATTTCTTGGTTAAAACTATATGTGATAATTGTTTAAGGAATGTAATTTATTCATATTTCTATTGTGATAAGAAAGTCAAAAGGAACAAATGAATACATTTTGAAAAATAAGTCTTTTTCATACCCCCTTGCCTAAACACACACTTCCTTTCCCCCAAAGCAGGTATGTCTCCAGTTTCTTGTATAAAAACCTTTCTGTGATTTTATAAACACAAGCACAGGCACATACATACCCCTATGGGCAAGAATGTGTCTATAGGAGAATTTAATTCGTTGAGTCAGGTTTGTATTTTATTATGTACTGTAGTCTACAAGGAACAGAAGGCTCTTGCAAAAATGGCTGGAAGGATTCAGTGTAACCATTTAACTTAGGAACATACTCTTTTATTGCCTCATACACCACCATCATTTAAAGTGATAATTCCACTAATTTTCTCTATGCACATCTGTTCTGTGTAGAGGGAAAGGAGGCTATAAAGAGCCCTACACTGTCCTCAGCCAAAAATTGTCTGATGAGTTCCAGTCTTGAGTTTGCTCTGTATGCCTGGTAAAGAGCAGTCACTCTGTAATCCTATCCTCCTTGTCAAGGGCTTTTCTTCTTTCTCTTAGGTTGGATCTCCTATTTCCTCTAGCCCATGTAATCCTTTTTCTTAGAGTTCTCCCTCTCTTTCTCTCTCTCTCTGTCTCTCTCTCACACATAGACACACACACACACACACACACACACACACACACACACACACACACACAGAGCCACACATTCTCTCTCCCTGACAATATGTCTTCCAATAGCCAGAGAGCAAGTGTCTAGGAGGTAAATTTTTTGAGATCTTGCATTTTTTTAAAAAATCTCTTTATTCTTCCCCTGCATTGGTTGACAATGGAATTTTAGGTAGGAAATTCTCCCCCTCCCCCGAGAAATTTGTAGGCATTGCTCCAGTCTTACTGCTAAGATATACAATGTCAGGTGCTTGGGTGGCTTAGTGGGTTAAGTATTTGCTTTCTGCTCTGGTCATGACCCCAGGGTCCTGAGATTGAGTCCCACATCAGGCTCCTTGCTCAGGAGGGAGCCTGCTTCTTCCTCTGCCTGCTGTTCTCCCTGACTGTGCTCTCTCCGACAAATAAAAAAATAGAATCTTAAAAAGAAATACAATGCCATTGTGATTTCTGACCCAATTATTTCCTCTTTGGAAACTTTTGTGATCTTTATATCTCCAATATTTAAAAATTTTCTAATGCTATACCTTGATGTGATTTTATTTTTGTCTATTATATTGAGCACTGGATGGGTAGGCCTTTCAATCTAAAAACTAATGTCTTATAGTTGTGGGGAATTTTCCTGAATTATTTCACTAATTATTATTATTTCACCAACAATTGCCTTTCGAATGGTCTTTTTTCTCCTTTGTTCCTTTTTAAGTATATTGTGTGTGTGTGTGTGTGTGTGTGTGTATACAAGTATGTATATATTTGAATTTGCTATTTTTTTGAGAAAATTTCTCATCTTTATTTCCCAACTGACATTCTCTTTTTGCTTTTTTCTTTTCTTTCTTTTTTTTTTTTTTAAGTAATCTCTGCACCCAACGTGGGGCTTGAACTCATGATACCAAGAGCAAGAGTCTAATGCTGCACTGACTGAGCCAGCTAGGTACTCCATGACATTCTTATGTACTATAAATATTTTGTTTATTTTTATGGTATCAATATTTTTATAACATAAAATTTACCATTTTACCCAATTTTTAGTGTATAGTTCAGTGGCATTATTTACATGCACATTGCTGTACAACCATTACCACCATCCATTTCCACAACTTCTTCATCTTCCAAAACTGTAATTCTATACCCATTAAATAATAACTCCCCTATTCCTCCCTTCCCCAAGCCTCATGGCAACCACCATTCTATTTTCTGTCTTTATGACTTTGATAACTATAAGTACCTCATTTAAGTAGAATCATACAATATTTGTCTATTTGTGTCTGGCTTATTTCATTTAGTATAATGTCTTCAGGTTTCATCCTTGTTATAGTGTATATCAGAATTTTGTTCCTTTTTAAGGCTGAATCATTTTCCATCGTATGTATATACCACATTATTTATCCATTCATCTTTTATTGAATGCTTAAAGTGTTTCCATATTGCTATTGTAAATAATGCTGCTATAAACATTGGTGTATCATATTTTTTATTTATACTATTATATATTTTTTCAGGAGTTTTCTGAATGTTCCACTTGTATTATATTTTTTAAAGCTATGAAGTCTTAATTCTCTGAAGATATGAATGTTATTAAATGTGTATATATATCCATATATGTTATAGATATATACACACAAACATTTGATATATATATACATATATGTGTGTATGTACATACACATATATGTGTATATATACACATATATGTATATAAACATATATGTATATATATGTGTATATATATATATATATATACACATACACATTGTGTATATATAAACTTTTATCTTCCTGCATGGTATTCATTTTTTCCAAGTTGCATTTGTTTGCTTATTTATTTTGGTATCTTTTCCATGTTAGAGGGTTTTTTTTTTCCATATTTTTTGTAATCTTGGATTTTCTACTCTTGATTAAGAATGAAAGTCTAAAAACCAATAGGGAGCTCTGAAGCATGTATGTATATGGAGCTTTCTGACCTTGAGCTTTACAGCAAAGTCATCTGGGAAGGCTGTGTGGTGGACATCCTTGTTAGCAGTATTTTTAGGACTTTCCAGTTGGGATTGACAGGTTCCCAGAGAAAAGTCCATCTATCTCTTTCCTGGAGAGTTGAGATCTGGTTGCCAGTGTCTGGGAACCAACTGTGGAAAAGGTTTGAGGGGCTGTTTCAATAGAATATTCAATAGAATATTCAACTGCGCTTGGCCTCTCTCGGTCTAAAATAGAACCATGGACTTATCCAAGGTTGGGAGAGTCAGTCCTCCACTGGTGTGGAGTTGGGAATCTAAAGAGGTAATTGCTTCTCCATCAGCTAAGGATCACCTTGATTCACCAAACTTCCAAATGATTTAGGGATTTAAAATTTAGTTTTATGCCGGGGTGCCTGCCTGGCTCAGTTGGTTGAGCATCTGACTTTTGGTTTCAGTGCAGGTCATGATCTCAGGGTCGTGTGATCGAGCCTGCCTCGGGCTATGTGTTGGGCGTGGAACCTGCTTGGGAGTCTCCCTCTGCCCCTCCATGGCCCCCTCTAAAAAAATTTAATTCTATGCTATTGACTTAATGCTACCTTATTGAAAATTCTCACATTTCCTTATTTCGAGATAATAGAAATTGGTTTATTTTTCCACAACTAAGGCATTACAGTTTGGGCCTAAGTCACATGAAGTGTCCATTCTGAAAAAGCAATAGATACGTCAGTAAATAAATCTATTTATTTTAAGGTGCAACTTGCTTATAGATACTCTATTAGAAGGAATAATCATTGAGAAAATTGTATTTACTTATGATGGGTTTAAAGTTATAAATGAGTTGTGTTATTTGTTCCCCATTTGTTAAGATAATGGGCTCCTCTTGGTGGTCTTTTAGAAGAAGTTTCATAATATTTTCTTTGAGGTCGTGGCAATTGGTCAAGTTAAAGTAGTGTTGCAATAATTGAAATGAATCTGCAAGAAAAAAAAACTTAAAAATAAAAATGGCACCTGTTTATTACCCAGATATATCTGTTCCCTCTGCTTCATTTTAGTCATAGCTATTTAATTTCCTGAAGCAAAAAACAAACAGATTTTTCACTAATGTCAGTACTGCAGAGCTAGCATAGGACAGAAGAGCCAGCTGTACTCGATTTCGTCTTATGCATCATCAACAAAATTGGCAGCTAAGTTCTGATTTCAGAGCCTTTATGGTTAATGATGATGTACAAGCTGTGCTTGATTTTCAGATACAGGACTGATCTTTGCTGACAGAAAAATCTATTTTTGATTTGTAAATTGAGCAAATTTGATGCAAAATTATTGATGTAGGATAAACGCAGATCATGAAGATATCATTTTTAGACTCACATTTCTGCCCCTAAAACCACTTCAGTTTATTATTATTATAATCATCATCATCCTTATAATTATTAGCATTACGATGATGATAACTAAGTATTTAACTAAAATTGCAGGGAAGTTTTGTGAATGAGTCATATATCGACAATCTTATACTAACTTAAGAATGTGACTGCAATGAAAGGAGCAACAGAACTAATTATCAATCAATTCTATTAGCATCCCTGTTCAGGGATAAGGCTATTTCACAACCATATGTTGCAACTGATCATGAGTAAAAGCTTCCAACATTATGTAAAGAATACTGGAGCAGGGGCACCTGGGTGGCTCAGTGGGTTAAGGCCTCTGTCTTTGGCTCAGGTCATGATCTCAGGGTCCTGGGATCGAGCTCCGCATCGTGCTCTCTGCTCAGTGGGGAGCCTGCTTCCTCCTCTCTGCCTGCCTCTCTGCCTACTTGTGATCTCTCTCTCTCTCTCTCTCTCTCTCTCTCTCTCTCTCTCTCTCTCTCTCTCTCTCTGTCAAATAAATAAAAATTCTTAAAGGAAAAAAAAAGAATGCTGGAGCAAATAGGTGCAAAAGAGGAGAAAAAATGCTTCCTTGATTATGAGCACTTTGACAACAGATGTTGTATTTCCGTCCTTGCTTAAAGAAACTACTATATTTTTTTGAGTTCATACAAATCATTTTATCATACTTGCCAATGGTGTACCACTGAATTTTTTTGAGAGGCAGCAGTAATGGCTCTATGTAAAATCGTGTAGGTATAACATCTTATCTTAGATGTTCTTTTGTCTTGGTCCTGTTTAGGAGCCCTGACCACACATACCTAGTTCTTTCATGCTACCTGTTTCCTGGAGATGGTACTTCTTACTGCTTGCTCTGGTTTGCCCCTTTCTTATTCCATATCTATCACTCCTTAACCTTATCATAACTTACCTGTCTTTTGTTCCATCCACTTAAGATTTTGTAAGGATACATGTGTTAAGAGCTTGAAAATGTATATTTTTTAGATGTGTTACCCTTCTAGGAATACAGATTTGCATTTTAAGAGGAACTCTTGAAGACCTATTGCCAGAAGTTGAAATGCCACATTTTTCTGTCTGTCAAGAGTGGCAAAAATCCATATCCTACAATAACTGGCTTTTACTTACTGATTTTACCAGCTTAAAATGTGTGTTTCTGAAGCATAATGAGATCGAGATTAAGATCAAGGGCTTTGAAGTCAAATGGATCTAGTTTTGAAACTCAACTCTGCCACTAACTAGCTGTTAGTCACATTTTACTTATCTTTAAGGTATGATACCAGGACCCACCACCTAGGGCTGTTGTGAGAAATAAATGAATTAATGCATGAAAATGATTACTATAATGTTGAGTAACATTAGGGATTAAATAATCATGAGCTGCTATTATTTTTTATGTAATTGATGTATAATTCAAATATTCTTTCTAATTATTGATTTTTCTTAGTCTCAAATATAGGGTATATATCTATATGTAGATATCTCTACATATAATCCTATCCAAAGTGTATGTATGTATATATATATATATATATATGTAAATAAAGGAGGGATATAGAAGGCATTAGACCTTGTTCAACTGTGTTTCCCCAGAACTCTGCATATAATAAGTAATTGGTACATAGATACTAAATTTTATTCAATCCACCACCAAATGTCTTTGGTTATAATATAAATTTGCTATAAGGCAGAAATGGCTTACATAAAGAAGATTGTTTTTCACACTTATGTATTTTAATTGAATCAGTTGGTTTTTTGTGTTTATCTTCAGTAGGATCAAATGAAGCATTCCCTTAAAAGACAGGCCTATCCCTTTTGTCATCAGCAAAACAGAAACCTCACAAGTATAAGCAATAAACCAGTATCCCTGGGCCTCATTTACTATCAAGAGGCACATTGGATACTTTCAGATTACTAGCAAAATACACCAAATTAGACTCCAGAGGTCTTAAAGAGTTAATCCCTCCCTATAAAGTACCCTGGTTTGTTATCAAGGAATAATATAAACATTTGGGGTATCTGTTTAAATAATACCAACAAGACAACAGCAACATCAATGATGTTTGGTTCAATTCTGTAGGGTATAATAAGGGCTGGGAGTTAAAAAAAATCTTTTAGAAAAGGGGGTTCAAGAATCATTTAAATGAGGATCCAAGAGACTATCTCCAGGTATAGAGTTTACTTAGTATCTCCAGTGAACTCAGCCCAGGGGTGTTTTTTAATTGTTTCTTTAGATTGAGTTCAAAATCCTGTCAAAATGAGTGATGAGGGGTGCCTGGGTGGCTCAGTCATTAAGTGTCTGCCTTCTGCTCAGGTCATGATCCCAGGGTCCTGGGATTGAGCCCCGAATCGGGCTCCCTGCCCGGCGGGAAGCCTGCTTCTCCCTCTCCCACTCCCCCTGCTTGTGTTCCCTCTCTCGCTGTGTCTCTGTCGAATAAATATATAAAATCTTAAGAAAAAAAAATGAGTGGTGAGTGACTCTAAATGAGTCTAATGCAAAATACTAGACCCCTCAACTAGATAATTTGAAGACTAACAATATCTAAAGACTGATTGTTTGGAAGCTATTGATCATTTTTAGATATTAAAGTAACTAATACGCAGTGACGGAGTTCTGGGATATAGATATGAGTGGAGTAAGAAGACTTTGCCCCTTCCCATATTTACCCACACTTGCATATTCTTTCTTTAGAAACACAGTCAATGTGTTTGCACCTCTGTGATGCCTAGTCTTATCCTTTTCCCCTTGAACTGGAGTCAAGTCACTAGCGTCAACAGCACTGAGGATCCTGGTGAAGTGGTCCTCCCAAGCCTCCAGCTCCAAGTGAGAGCCGTTTACCATCCTGTATTACACTGGGGCCATTCAAAAGCAGATGCACTCACCAACACCAATGCTCCTTGCCCCATCACAGCAGTTCCATGTCAAGGTCTTCCCACACTCCTCACTGCCACCTCTGGGAGCTGAGGAGCAAATGGTTACTTGGTAGCCTCATATCTTTTTAAACTGGCTGTCCTCCTCTTCTTAAAAGATAACAAACATCCATTTTGACCCACATTTCTGTTTCTTACCTAGCTCACAATCAGAAGCCCAAGCTCACTTTGTTACCTGCTCTTTTTATTACCCATGGGCCAAATCCAGCCCACTGCCTGTTTTTGTAAATAAAGTTTTACAGGAACACAGCCATGCCCATTTCTTTACCTATTCTCTATGGCTGCTCTCACACTAAAAAGGCCAAGCTGACTAGTTATGATAAAGGCCATCTGGCCTGCAAAGCTTAAAATATTTACTATTTGGCCTTTTTGTGTTGTTTTCTTTTTTAAAATTATTTTATTCTATTTCATCATGGTGAGTGTACTCTTTAATCCCCATCCCTCCTTCACTGATTCCCCCCAGCCTCCAACACACCTCCCCTCTGGTAACCATCAGTTTGTTCTCTATAGTTAAGAGTCTCTTTCTTGGTTTGACTCTCTCTCCTTTTCTTTTCCTTTGGTCATTGCTTTGTTTCTTAATTTCCACACATGAGTGAACTCATATGGTATTTGTCTTTCTCTGAGGGACTTAATTCGCTTAGCATTATACCTCTAGCTCTATTCATGTTGTTGCAAATGGCAGCATTTCACTGTTCTCTTATGGCTGAATTATAGTCCACTGTGTATATCTATACCATATATTCTTCATCCATTCATCTTTTAATGGACACTTGGGCTGTTCCCATAATTTGACTATTATAATAATGCTGCAATAAGCATAGAGGTGCATTGCACGTATCCCTTTGAATTACTGCTTTTGTATTTTTTTTTGGTAAATACCCACTAATACAATTACTGGACTGTGGGATAGTTCTGTTTTTAATGTTTTGAGGGGCCTCCATATTGTCTTCCACAGTGGCTGTACCAGTTTCATTCCCACCAACAATGCACGAGGGTTCCTTTTCTTCTACATCCTCACCACCACCTGTTGTTTCTTCTGTTGTTGATTTTAGCCATTCTGACAGGTGTGAGGTGATTTCTCATTGTAAGTTAGATTTGTATTTTCCCTGATGATGAGTGATCTTGAGCATCTTTTCATGTGTCTGTTGGCCATGTGTATGTCTTCTTTGGAGAAATATCTGTTCATATTTTCTGATCATTTTTTAGTTAGATTATTTGTTTTTTGGGTGTTGAGTTGTATCAGTTCTTTTTGTGTTTTGGATACTAACCCTTTATCAGATATGTCATTTGCAATTATCTTCCTCCTTTCAGTAGTTTGTCTTTCAGTTTTGTTGATTATTTCCTTTGCTGTGCAGAAACCTTTTACTTGGGGGTCTTTTGTAGAAAAAGTTTGCTGATCTCTACCCTATACATGTGTATGTCCACTTATCTAACCTGCCCTTTACTTCTAGTGCCACCTCAAGCCCTTCCACTCTGACACCTGGGGCTAACAGTGCATCATCAGCGAACTTGTCTGCAACTTCAATTTCATTTCTGAATGTTGCCTTTGCTATCTTACTGGAAGTAAAACCTGGACGTGCCCTGTTAAAATCATTCCTAAGGCACTGTAGTCAGTGTAGGCTATTTTCTTTTATATCCTCTGTAACTACAGGGCTGATCTTGGGATGGGTGTTCTTCTGGCTTTCCAGTGACACTTCCAAATCTGTTCTCTTCCCTCATCCTTCCAAAAACCCAGCTCTTTGAAGTTTGTGTCATCAGATTTTGTTACCTACTACCCCTCATTGTTGTCATCTAGAGAACATAGTTGCCTTCTTATTTGATAACTTGAGCACATGACTCATTGTCTTTTTATTATTCTACCATTGTTCTCACAGACTTCCCTCTTACTGACTTCAAAACCACATGGATGATACATCTAATACCCTCAACTCTCAGTTTCTAGACGTCCCCACCCTTCATTATCATTCCCTTCTCTCTGCTGTCCTCTCTCAACTGGCCGAGCTTCAACCCTGGTCACACCTGATAGACCCCGTGCATGCACCCAAACAACTGAATACTGATGGAGACACAATAACTATGATGGCCAAGATCACTTTAAATTCTGGCTGTATATCTCAAATGGGTAGTTGTATTAGTCAGGATTTTCCAGAGAAACAGACCAATAGAACATGATCAATCAATCGACTGATAGATTTATTATAAGGAGTTGGTTCATGTAACTCTATGAGTCTGAGCTCTGATCAGGAAGTGGGAGACCCTGAGAGTGAATGGTATATTTCCAGCCCAATCCTGGAGGCCTGAGAACCAGAAAAGCCAATGATGTAAGTTCCAGTCTGAGTCTGAAGGAAGAAGACGGATGTCTCAACTCCAAGATAGGCAGATTAAGCAAATTCCCCTTTCCTTATCTTTTTTGTTCTATTTGGGCCTTCAGTGGATTGGATGAGGCCCACCCAGATTCTCAAGGGCAAGGACTTTGTCTTTGTATCTTGCATGTCTTTGTAGTTGGCTTCATAAATACTTGTTGAATGGGTGAATGAATCAGGGATATAAATGAGCAATAACCTAAAGATAAAAGTTATTAATATAGTGTTCTATTTTTAAGATTTGCATTGGCATTTTTACTTTAAAAAATCGGAATGATTTCTTTTAGGGTTATACTAATTCCTTTTAAACTACTGCTAATTTGTGTGACTTATCCATATGCATCTAAATTAATTTTTCTAACTTTAACTAAGGCTTATAAATAAATAAGTATACATATATGTATGTAGATGGATGGCTATATATACACCTACCCACACATATATAAAACATATGTTAGTCCTGTTCTAAGAATCTGCCAAACTTTCTTGGTAAGACTTGCCAATTGCAATCATGTGACAGGATGACAGTTCTCTTCTCTGGGAGAAGTCCAGACTTCCAGTGTCTGGGACAGAAATAATATAGACCAAGAAACATATATAGCTGATGATGGATGATTTTGGCTCTCATAATGTGAGGTTTGGTCTTATTGGGAGACTTTGAAAATCATTAGACCAGAAATCATTTTTTATTTCTACACAGCTCAAATTTTTCCTTCTTGTATTTCTGTATGCAGGCATACTGCAAAGACAATTTCTGGTCAATATGGGTTTATATTAAACTCTACCACTCAATGATCACATGAGATCTTTTTGCCAGTGTAGCTGCCTTATTTTTATTGGCATAGTAAATATGTATCCAAATATACCCAATTACGGATTTGTTCCTGTTGTCGATAATGTAGGACAGCTTAAGAGTAAAGATGTTTTCACTCTTAGGCAGAATTGATTCAGAGGAGACGACTGGGACACTTCAGTGATTGCATTTATGCACACAGAGGAGGTAACAGTAAGGAATGCTTTCAGTGGCAGGCAACAAAAGAATCTACTAGCCGTGGTTTCAACAAATTTGAGCTCAGTGACTTAATGACATTAAGGCTGCCAGCTCTGCAATTCTACTGGCCTTGCCTTCAAAGTCAAATGATGACTGTAATACAGATGTGTCTGGCACACTTGTCCCAGCTAAAAAGTGTTTAAATGCAGGAAGCAGGATGTGGTGTGTGCATGTGAGTGTCTCCTTTTATATCAATCAAGGAGCGAAAACCATTCAATAAACTTGTCTTTACATCTTATTGGTTACAAACTGGTCCCCTGACAGCAGTTAGACCACCTGCTAGAGCCACCTTTCCCAAGAACTAGGGATTGTTACCTGATTTCTGAACAAATTTGGCATTTGATTTGAAAGAATAAAAATGGGAATGGCTTTTGTATGGGTAAGGAATGGTGTTTCCCACAGAGGGCACCAAGACCATTTATGCTTAGGAAGGAAATCTTGCTTATGTTGAATCTTGAATTCAGACAGAATTTGGCCAGGTAAATAAAGTTTGGAAAGGTTGAAAAGAATGAGAAAGCAGGTTCTACAAATGTATGGAACAAAGAACTGGAAAGAATTAGATATAGCTGGGCACTCTGTGCATGTAGAATCAGAGAGGAGAGACAGTAGAGTTTGGCAGGAGTCATGTCCTGAAGGCAGTGTGGAAGCAAGGAGGCAAGTTCTCACACCTTCAGGCATTCATTCTGAGGTTGCTAAAATAGCAAATAGATACCTGGCTAAGAAAATCCAGACTTTTCATGGATGATACTGTTATCTCCCTATTTTGAAGAAGAAAAGTTAGAGCAGTCATTACTCAGCATATCATGTTCCCCCCCCTGCCCCCCCCCCGCATAGCTAAGTCTTGTAGATATTTTGTAGACATTTTAACTGTTTGCCAAACCAAATTGTACTCAATGGTTATGGAGCCTCAGAGGCTTTTCCAGCTGTATTATCTTTACTAAAATCTTTGGGAGAAAAATAGCTGAATGCTTAGAGTGAAACCCCTCTGTTACTTTGATCATTGTGGATTAGACCAAGGATCAGAAGCTTGTTGGGTAATAACAAACCAATATAATCAGATCTTCTCACAGTGGGAAGGTTAACAGAGTGAAGGGTGGATGCCAGAAATGTCAATAGCAGAGACAAGGGTTGGACGGAGGAGTGGTGAGAAAGAGCTAGAGAGAGAATAAGAGAAAGGGAAAGTGAGCAATAGCTGAGTTCTAGCAATTAGCATAGTAAGTCTTTGGTTTTTTTGCTGTGATTTTTTTTATTTTTTTTAAGTTTTAATTTTAATTCCAGTATAGTCAACATAGAGTATTATATTAGTTTCAGGTGTACACTATAGTGATTCAAGAATTTTATACATTGCTGGGTGCTCATCACAACACATGTACTCTTTAATTCCCATCACTTACTCCAGTCACCCCCCTCTGGTAACCATCAGTTTGTCCTCTATAGTTTAACACTGTAAGTACTGTAAGTGTTTGATCTTGGAAACTGGGTGAAGAAAAGAACATAGAAAGTGTCAACTATTGAATAGTTCTTTAGTGACCTGGATCATATTATCATCATCATTATCAGACCAAAGGAATATTGAGTCTATTTTCAAAATGCCATGGAATTCTGTTGCTCCAAGCAATATAATATATTCAGATAAAATTATTGATGAAAGTTGTAACCATACATTATTTTTTAATTGAATTGAATTACTCTGTACCTTCCAGGGTAAGTATCTAAGGTGTGCAGTCTTTAGGAATAGTCACACCAGTGTTTCCTTTCTGTAAGCTTGTGGGTAATGGCTCATAAAAGAAGACTTTTGTTTTTTCCTGGGTGGTTCTGAATAAGAAAATAAGCCAAAATGGAACCGGGTAATCACAGAGGTAACAAGAAAAAGAGAAACCATGTTTAACTATTGGAAGTTGAGGGCCAGAAGAGACATGATTCATGGGTCTGCCAGGCTGGGGAATATGGCCTGAAGTGCAGTAGTAGCAGATGGAGAACAGGAGAGAAACGTGTGGGGAAAGTAGGCTACAGGGACCTGTTCCAGTTAAAGCATACCGTATGTGTCCTAGAATGGTAGTGCTAGGTGGCCACTCTTCAGAATCACTTGAAGTACTCTTGAAAACACATTTCCAGACCTTACTCAAGTTCTGCTGAATCAGAGTATGACTTATGCCCCTGTCCCAGCGCCCACCCATGCAGCTTTCACCTGTCCATGGTGAAAAAACCCATATAATGATGGCAACAGTGCTTTCTTGAAAGGGATTATCTTTAGTTCTCAGACCTTGGCCATCTTAATTTTTCACTAGAATATTCTTCCTTTAATGTAATTGTTGTGTAAAATCATGCTACTTTAAAAAAAATGTTCTTAGCAAAGTAAAAATTAGCAAAATTGTTGCTCGGTTTTAACCTTGGGTAATTTACCAACATCACTAGTTTCCTGACTTTAAAATCAGAGTGATAAAATGTAACAGCATGGTTTTGTGCAGATTAAATAACAGAACGTATAGAATATGCTTGGCACACAAACACTGAAAGTTTTCCTATAGCATCAGGTGAGATACTTAGGTTTGCAAAATTTGACTCCCCTTGCTTAAATAATAAAGCTGATTTATCATTCCAGGTAAATGAAAAATCATAGATCTTTTAGATCTTGTGGTAGGCATCAGGACTTTGGTTTTACTTTTCTGTGATCCTTTCCATTCTGCCTTCTTCTGTGTTTTGGTTTTGCCTCTGGGCAAGCTTCTCAAGGTGGCTGCCAGGATCCACACAGTGAGAAAGAATTCTCTTCCTGAAACCGGGAACAGAATTCCAGGCCTAAGGAGATTGGACCACCCCTGAACCATGACTGCAGCCAGGGAATGCTACTCATTGTTAGCTCAGCCCTGAGTTAGTCTGTTTCTGAACCAGTGCTGGTGCTGAGGGAAATGGGATCAACCTAATCAACTTGACACACCAGGACCAGTCCCTGAAACTGGAGATTCTATAAATCCCATCAAAACCAGTTGCCACACAGTGGGCAGAAGAAGAATTAGAGTTGGAAGGATTCCCACAATCCCCCTCATAGCCTTAGTCCCAATATACTTGCTGTTGTTGGCCATCTGCATACGGCAGCCCCTTTCACAGATGCTTCCTGCCTGCTGTACAGTGCTTGGGTTCAAATGAAAGAAGCTGCCAGCACTGTCTTTAAGGAAAATGTTATTTACTTTACTTAATACTTAGATGTACTAAAATGTAGCTACTGACGTTTGAAAAATAGGGAAAATTAGAAGGGAAAAAACAGGTTCTTCTACAAGAGAAGATAGCCATCATTAAAATTTAGTGTCTTTGCATTGTCTTTCTCTCACGTGTGTGCATATTACATGTTATGTACAGATTTTTATGTTAATTTTATTTTATTTATTTTTATTTATTTACTTGACAGAGAGAGATCACAAGTAGGCAGAGAGGCAGGCAGAGAGAGAGGAGGAAACAGGCTCCCTGCTGAGCAGAGAGCCTCAGGTGGGGCTTGATCCCAGGAGCCTGAGATCATGACTTGAGCCTAAGGCAGAGGCTTTAACCCACTGAGCCACCCAGGCACCCCATTAATATTTTATTTTAAATTGAGTTTTAAACTAATATATGTATGTTTCTTGATTATAAGGGAAATACCTAGTCAAGTTTTTAAAATGGGAAAATAGAGAAGTGTAAAAAACAAAGCAAGAAAGGAATAAAGAAAAAGGAAAAAGAAAAAGGAATGAAGGAATCTCATGAGATACCATCTCTATTTTTCAGTGTGCCTCAAATATTTGTTCTATGTAGTTGAGGTAGAGCTATTTATACTTGTGTTTTAAGCATAATTAACAAAGAAATGCTCATTTGTCTTAGATGACAGATAATATTTACCACTGGATGGTTTATTAGTCTTTCCCAATTAAAAAAAATGACTCAGGTAATCAATATAAGTTTTAAAGATGTGGAAACTCATAACTCAAGCCTCCTAGCAATAAAAATGACCACTTTTGCTACGTGTAGCTCTATTTTATGGAAAGGAGGAAAGGGGTTTGTGTATGATAATACTCTCAGTGTGGCTCACAACTTAATAGTTCAGCCATTTTTTTTATTTTAATTTTTTAAATCAAAGTGGTATATGCAAATACAATACAAATACAAACACAGAAGCTTTCTGCTCAACCTCTCCTATGAGACTCCCCACCCCTCCAGTCGATCTTCCCAGCAGTAATGACTTCTAGTTCTTTTAACTGTGTCTCATAGACTCTACCATCTTGTTTCAGAGCTAAGAGATGAAGATTTAGCACTCTCCCACAGCCCCCATCCTCTAAATATTATTATGTCACACATCACACTTTTTGGTTAAGTCAACATAAATTGTTTGTATTTCCTTGTCCATATAAATATTGCTTATAGATGAATATGTAATTTATTATGTTACATTTCCTTTTTGTCTATAATGTCAGTTTCCTGGGTTATTTATAATCTGGTTTTGTTATGTTTGTTTCACTTGCCGTACATCTAGCATTATTTACCTTAGTCTTAATATTAATTTTTAAAAATTAAACTATCCTACTGAAGTGAGAAACATATCAGTAGAGTCAAACGCATCAAGTTCTCCTTGCTTGTTTTTTATGGCCTATCCCCTCACCCCTCTGTCCTCTTGCTCCAATAACAGATAGGATGTTTTCTAGGTACCCTGCACAGCAGGTGATTCCCCGGGCCACTCTTTTGTGTCGACTGTTTTCTGAATCTGAGATTTCCCCTCTTTCCCTGCCTCCATTTTTGTAGAGTAAATCATGCATCGGAGGGCTCTTTTCTGAGAACTTGCTTGCCTGCTAAATTTTTACTTACTCACGTTTGATTACTAGTTAGGATAGGTAAATAATTGAGGGCTAAACATTTTCGCATGGTGCATCTCCCTATTCTTCTGGCCTCTTGGGTTTGCCCTTACCCTTCCTTGAGTGTGATCTCTGCTTTCTCTCTGAAAGTACTTAACCCTAAGACAGGTGTTCTGAAATCTTACCATTCCATGCTTCGATGCTTGTCTCTTTTTATTCATTGTACCAATAACTCACTGGAAACTTGTTCACCAATAATAGGATTTTTAAAATATTATTTCTTTAATATTTCCTCTTATCAATTTGTGTGCATGCTTTCTCTCTATCTCATTCTCTGTCTGGAATTCTTCCTGTCCTGATTGTGGACCTCCTATGTTGCATGCTCGATTTTCTTATTTTCCCTTTCCTGTGACTAGTCTTTTTGTCTTTTATACTATTTTTTAAAAATTCCTGTACAACTAACATACAGCGTTACATTAATTTCAGATGTACAACATAGTGATTCAAGAACTCTATCCATTACTCAGTGCTCATCAGGATCAGTGTACTCTTAATCCCCATCACCTATATCACCCATCCTCCCGTCCACCTCCCTTCTTGTAACCATCAGGTTGTTCTCTATAGTTAAGAGTCTGGGATTTTTGGTCTCCTTTTTTTCTTCATTTTGTTTCTTACATTCCACATATGAGTAAAGTCATACAGTGTTTGTCTTTCTCTGACTGACTGACTTAGCTTAGCATGATACCCTCTAGATCCATCCATGTTTTTGAAAATGTCAAGATTTCATTCTTTTCTATGGCTAAGTAATATTCCATTGTCCTTTCATACTATTTTTTTCTGGTGATTTCTCCACTTTCATATTCTAAAAATTCTATTAACTTTACAATTGTCTGCTGACATGCTTTTAAATTTCTATGAACTTTCATTCTTTTCCTTTTCTACTTTTTTTTTCAGTAATTTACTTTTCTTGATTTATGGATACATTATATCTCTTAGCTTCCTGATTATATTAATTATAGGTTTTTCTAATAATTTTTCAGTCCTCCACATTTCTGTTTCTTCTATTTTAAATTTTATATTTTAAAAAATATTTATTTCTATTTTACATTTTGGAGATTGCACTTACATTCTAGGGCGAGTTGGTCGTTTGTCTTTAGAAGCTCTACTTGCTAATTGGAGGCTCTGTGCATGTGTATATGAGGCGAATGGTTGTTGACTTGAGGTTTTACTACTGTAGGATGAAAGGAGAAGGACCTAGTTGTATAAATCTCAGTATTTGTTGGCCTTGTATTTTGGCCAGGTCCTTTGTATCAGTTTTCTACAAGTTCTGTAGAAAATCAGGGAGACTGGGTGGCTCAGTCCGTTAAAGGTCTGCCTTTGGCTCAGGTCATGAGCCTGGGGCCTGGGATGGTTCATCCCAGCCCTATGGTTGAGGCCCATTTCGAGCCCCAGTCAGATTCTTGGCTCAGTGGGGAGCCTGCCTCCCCAACCCCAACTTGTACACTTTCTCTCTCTCAAATAAATAAATAAAATCATTAAAAATAAATAAATAAAAATGACCACAATCTCAGCTACTGCAGATTAAACCAACACTGGTTTATCTCATAGTTGTGTAGTTCAGAAGCCCAAAATGGGTTTCACTGGGCTAAAATCAAGGTGTGAGCAGGTCTGGGTTTCTTTTCAGAGGGTCTTTAGGAGAATCAGTTCTCCTGTCTTTTCTCCTTTCTAGCAACTGACCATATTCCTTTGCTCATGGCCTTCTTCCATTTCCACAAAAACAGCAGTGGCTGGTCAAGTCTTTCTTACATCTCATCACTCTGACTGAGTTTGACTTTTCTGCCTCTCCAGCATTAGAATACCCTATGGTGACTACTTGGGGCCACTCAGATAATCTAGGATAATCTCCTTATGTTAAGGTCAACTGATTAGTAACCTTAATTCCATTTGCAACCTTAATTCCCCCTAGGCCTGTATGTATTCACATGTTTAGGGGATTAGGACATGGAAATCTTTAGGAGGTCACTGTTCAGCCTACTACATATTCCCTGTTTGATGATCTCTTCTGGGAGCAGAGCAAGGAACAAGGCTGAGATGTTTTGATATTTTATAGGAAATTCACACATTCTCCCTGTTTTCTGTAAGGGCTCACTTCCCCTTCTCTGATGTACATTGTTTCCTGGAATGTGGGTTCTCTATGATTTAATTAATCTGGAAGATGAATCTCTGACTCTTGCCAAAGATAGAAATCCACCCAGAAGTGTGAAACCTGCCTGGGAGGGTGATAGTTCCCTAGATGGAGGTGTGGTGGTGGTAGTGCCGTGTGGGTAGCTGAGTGGCTTTGTACTAGAGGATGAGAGGATGTAGGTGGCTCACAGCTGGGGTTTGGATTTTTTTTCTTTCTTCAATTCCCTCAGGCTTCCAGATCATCTTTCCATTTCCAATTCTAGCCACCACTCCCACCTTTACACCATATACCTGGTATATTCCCAGCCTTCTTAGGATTCTTCCATCTGCTTTCCTTCTTCCGAACTTATTGACCTCTCTTTAATGATTCCTTCTCACATTATTTCTCCTCCCATGGGCTTATGTCTTATTTCATTCCTTTATTTTTATTTTAGTGAGATTTTTGGACAGAGATAAACAAATGAAATCATTACTGAGAAGCTGTTTATCATTTTTAACAAGTGGTAAAACTAGAGAACAACAGATATTATTTGTTGTCACTAATCATGGAGAGGGGTTCTGTATAAATTGAGAGGTACAGATTTGCACATAAACATTTGTATTTGGCTAATTAGAAAAGAGGTTAAAGCGAGAAAACAGGAAAGAACAGACCAGGGAAATATTTCAGATTAAGATTATTCTAAAACTGCAGAATTCATCTGACATCACATTTTCAACTGGATTAATGAGTCCAGATGATGTAAGAAAAACTGTGCAATTTCTTTCATATCACTACTTCTGCATTTTTGAAATCTTAATTCTGAATCATCTCTGAATTCTTGAGATTATAACTCCAGGGCATGATATTTTCTGAGACGAGGCATACCTAAGAATCCCTTTCTTTGCCCTCATGCCTGAAAGATAGCTTGTACAAGTATAAACATTTTTAGTTACTTTTTTCTTTAAATCTCTTTAGATGTTTCCCCATTGTGTGGGGAAGGTGGTGTTATGCAGGCATTTCATGAAGCTGATCTTCTGTTCCTTTCTATAGAGCCTGCCTATATGCTTCTGAGACTTGTTTATCTTAAAATCATAAACATAAACAAATTTGGGCTATATGCTATTAATAGTCTAAAAATAATAAACAGTGAAAGTTACTTTAATATACATATTGACACATTTCTGAGATTAGACTAAAATGTGGAACAATATTATAATCAAGTGTTTTTTGTATCAAATACAAGTTGTCCTGTTTAATGATCTGTCCTAATTAAAAGCTGTCTTAATTTTTAAATGAGATTCTCTATGGATTCACAAGTGGGATTATAAATTAAAGGCTGGTTAAAAGCTGAATCACTTAATTATCTGGACATTTCTTACTTTAAAATTGTTTAAGTCTATGTAACTAATTTACCCTCCTTATTTCAGAATGTCAAAGCCATAAAGGCTAGTGTTTACCCTTTTTGTAGGAGCTGACATACATGTAGAGTTTTAGATTTTATTACAGAGAGTGGACATTGTTAAGATCCTACTTGGCCATTTTGTAGGCAAAAACAAAACAAACCTATTTCATCTGATGTAATTATTGTTTCCACTTTTCACCTTTTTTTTCACTTTGGATAAGTCCTCTATTCAAATCACAGGTGCTCTTTTGTTTCTTCCTAATCCTGTTGTTTCAGGGTATTATTTTTATGAGCTATACAGTCCTTAAAGGTAGGGCCAAATGTCATTCATTTTTATATTCACAGGGCCAAGCCCCAAAATTGTCTTGAAAGACTGATGTGGATGAACTGTGGGTTGTGCGCGTTGATAGCAGAGCGTGCATTTAAGGTAGGAGTCACGATGGCCTTCCTCCTATCACTGCATATTCCTCTGGCCTCCCCGAGCAGAGAGTCTGACCTCTGCCCTTAGTTGGGAACTTATCTAGAGGCATGGATTGTAATCGAGTGTACACACAATATTTGCCTTTGGGGGGCCCATTGCCCTTGTCACCATGTACTGCCAACAGCATATTTGACAACATCTTGGGAGTTTGAGGTCAGGGCTAGGATACCTGCTGTGAAGCTATAGTACAGTTGAATCACAGCTCAATAGAATGCAGGTCCTGAAACCTGCTCAGGAAGGTGAGATTTGCCTGGATGGCAGGACTGGAGAATAATATAAGACAGCAAACAGTGAATTGCTAAATTCTCTGCACAGAACAGGACAGATTCATATACCCTAAGAAAGTGTTCTTCATTATTGAGGCACTGAAGTTTTAGGGACATCACTATTCTCCCTATATTCTCAGGGGGTGTCTATCTATATCTATATCTATATCTATCTATCTATCTATCTATCTATCTATCTATCTATCTATCTATCATCTATCTTTATTTATATATATATATCTGTATAGTAAGTTGCACTGTATGTTTTCTCATTGAAGATTTCTTGATCTCTATTCTCCAATGGCAATTTTTTTTTTTATCTCAGTCTCTGACAATTCCTTTAATGAACAGGTGAAGTCCTATAAGTAGCTTGAGTATTTCAAGAACCATCAACCAAACTTGCAGGCAGAAACATCTTCATAATGCCTGGGTCATTGACTTTACCTAACCAAAACAAAGTAAATAAAGTATCAATCATCTTAAATTACACTCTAAATATTTGTTTCCCCTTCTGGCCTTGCCCCAAGCCTGTGAGAGATCTGGTTAGTGTTTATGAATGGCCTTCCTGACGGGTGGGAGCAAGCAACCCTCCTGCCCTCTCTCAAGTTGCTCCTCTGTAGAATTCTCTGGTCTTTTCTGTACCTTTGTCATGGAAGAATTCCAGGGTCGTGATGGCTCAGATTAATCTAAATCATTTGGAAAAGTTTTCGTTCAAATCCTAACCTCATGATGAAATGTATGTCAACACTAAATCTAATCACAAATAACAGCCACAGAAGAATCTTTAAATACCTCCTACTACAGGACTATTCCTTTCTGATGCAAGATGAAATTAAATATGTAAAATTCTTCAAGGCAATAAATAAATAGAGCAATAAAATAGGGGCACCTCGGTGGTTCAGTTGGCTTAGTGTCTACCTTTGGCTCAGGTCATGATTCCCAGGTCCTGGGATCAAGCCCCACTTCAGGCTCCCTCTACCTCTGCCAGTCCCCTTGCTTGTGTTCTCTCTCTCAAATAAATAAAATCTTAAAAAACAAACACACACACACACACACAATAAAATAAAGTAAAAATTCAAAAAGTAAGTAAAAAATGAGGAATCTCTCAAATTCCTCCCAGAATTATCCTATTTATGTATGCTGGGGATGTGTATAGCCTCCAAACTCTATGACATCTATATTTCTGGTAACTGATCTATAAATTTTATTCAATCAAATGCATTTATATATAAATAACTAACATATATTACTTCCATGTGACAAGCATAGTTCTAAGTGCTTTACATATATGTACTACTCAATCTCCATTTAGCTTTTGTTATTCCTATTTAAAACTTGAGGTACAGGGGTGCCAGGGTGGCTCAGTCAGTTAAGTGCCGTCTTCGGCTCAGGTTATGATCCCAGGGTTCTGGGCTCCCTGCTCAGCTAGGGGTCTGTTTCTCCCTCTCCCTCTGCTGCTTCCCCTCACACACTCTCTCTCTCTCTCTCTCTCTCTCTCAAATAAATAAATAAAATCTTAAAAAAAAAATTTAGGTGCAGAAAGGATAGTAATGTTCTCAAGGTTGTACAAGTAGGATGTAGAACTAAGATCCAGTCCCAGGCAATCTGATTCTAGCATCGAAGTGCTTAATCACACACAATTATACCTCTCTAAAATTCTTAATTTGATACACATATTTATCCAATCCTATAATTTTAAACAGAGTTTCCTGAGTGGAAGGGGGAAGCAAAGAGAGAGCTGTTAAAAAATGTTAGGATCAAATGTTATACTGCTATGTTCATTAAAAAAAAATTCTTTCACTTTCCTCATGTATAAAGAAATGTGTCCTCATCCAGATACATTAAATTGGGTGTTCCAGAAATGGATTTGAACTCAGAATCTTTGATGATTATAGTTAAAGTGACTTGAGAGAACCTAATCTAAACAAATTGATTTGCGCTAAACACAAAGCTCAAATTAATGGTGCAACCTAGAAATGCTCTCTGAAAGGCTAAATCTTTGGATTTTTATGCTATGTGGAAGAGGAGTGGGTTCTGTTAATAGGACAGACTTCGTGCAACATATGTTAAGAAAAAATTTGGAAGCACTTAAAAAAACACAAGTTGGAAGCTCAATCTTGCAAAAAATGGGAAAAAAAAACCCTTAAAATATTTTGGAGCTTTTAGGAGAAAGTCAATATTAAAATTAGTACGAACATGAGAAAGGGCTTTATGAGTCGAGTGACTGTTGTTTTTCTAAATGTCAGCATGGAAACCCAAACAGAGAGGTGAGTTGGGTCCCTGGAAAGACTGACTGGGAAAAGTGAGTGTTAAGTTTGTGACGTGGTTGATGGCAACCAAAAATTTTCAAGTGCATGATGACAAAGTATTTCCTGGAACTAGGGGCAGCTTTAAGACTTATAAACAAGGTTGATGTTGTAGGGGCCTATGCTTTAAACCTGGATGCGATCTATATGTGGCAATATTACCAGTGGTTTGAAAAATGTTCCCAGACAGAGGTCTCTGGAATTTGGAAACCATTCATAGTTGGTTTGAGCTGAGCTTTCTACTGAATTGACAATCTTTGTGTACAGCAGAGGGAAACAACCAACTTTAAAATGTAACTTGCTCTCTGGTTTTATCTTGACATCATGGAAAATAACAAAGTTTAAAACGTAACTTGTACCCTGCTTTCATTTTAATGTCATGATCTTGAAAATATAATACTCAACTATTAACAGAGACTAGAACTTACTTTATTACAGCTTTTAGGGTTTCACCCTGAAAATCATATTTAAGGAGTTCTTACTTTTAATTCAAGATAATGTGTCCTGAAGGTATGACCACCTACTCTAAGGAAAGCAAAGAAGTGTGTTCTAACTGAAAGTTACAAACCTCTCTAAACGTTAGTTTCTCATCTATAAAAAGGAACTATTGGTCTAAACCCTCTATATATGGGGGTATTTTTTGTTGTTGTTGTTGTTTTTGTCCTTGTCATCAAACTCAGTTGTTGATATGACCTCCTTAGAGTGACTATTAGTTCCATTAGAAGGGAAGAGATTATATAATGCATATGATAATATAATATATATGCATATTATAAATAAAATATTAGATAATGATAGATAAAATAGATTATATATATAATCCTCTTAAGTGAATATGATTCTCAAGAAATTGACCACACTGCACACTAAATAAGAAAGCTTTTCTGTGAAAACTAGAAAAGCAGCTTACCTAGCTTCCCCAGTATGCTTCTCCAAAATATTTTATTCCCCACAGAGTAAGAAAAGCACTTTGCAAAATATCTAAAACATCAGCCTGAATAGGGTTGTGACTCCTTCTAAAGCCCTGGGTGTTTCTGGCTCATACCTTACCGTTTATGTTACCATTTACAGAAACAATGAAGTGTTTTTGTTTAAAAGTCTTTCCCCTCTAATTAAACAGAGGTGGAACTGAGTCAACAATGGAGTTCTGGAAGCTGACAAACTGAAAATGTCAATAAGCTTTTAGAGACATGCTCTGTCTAAAGATATTAGGAAGTTGCATTGATCCTGAATTCTTAAGAAGAGAAAAAGACTTATAGATTAGAAAGTAGGCCTTAAGAGGAGCTGGGAGCCTGGTCATGATTCTTTCCCCTTACAAACTCTTTCTGATACATAGGCTGGAAAGAGAAGCCCAGCCTTGCCAGATTTTCAGGGAGGAGGTAAATTCCACACTCCTGTAGTTAGGCAGCATTTGCATTTTCTCTGTAGTGTCCCCTAACTCTTTTGTAAAATAGGAGAAAGATGTTTAGCAGAAATCCATCAGCTCTCAGAAAGCTGAGCAGTCTGGTGGAGTGCAATGATTTTGTCTTTTATCTATCTTTATACTTGCGGTTGGGGAGAAATTCTTTATACATTAACCACAGAACTGTCTCCACGTCCATAAAACTTTTACCTAACCCAATAGATCTCATATTTTATGGTAATGGTTGTAGAACTTTGCTAATATACAAAACCCAATGAGTGGTGCCCTTGAAATGGGTGAATTATATGATATGGGAATTATATCTCAACAAAGTGGTTATTAAAAAAAAAAATGTTAGTATGTGTAGCATCAGCTAGGGTATAGGTTCTTGAGTCTCAGCCCAAAGGGCAGAATCTTTAAATGCTGAGTCCAGGTAACTGTTGCTTAAACAAACATATCAGGTGACTCCAGTGAGATGACCTAAAGTCCACCCTTTCTAAGGAAATCTAAGAGATGATGTATTTCGGTACTTAACCTAAACAAGAAAAGAAATCCCACCAAAGTTCAGAATAACCAATACTCAATAAACAAGTAGCCTTCCTTCAGAAGTCATAAATTTGACCCAAATCTTAATTCCCCCCTTTTAATGAGAATATTACTAGTATTGTTAGAACCATGATAAAGTTTTTACTGGAGCTAGGTCACATGTCCCCTCAGATAACTTATATGAGCATTTAACAGGCCACAAAGGAATTTCCTATATGCTTTCTTACTTAATCCTCACAAAGACCCCATTGAGTTGTAGGAGCTGTGAACATCACCCATCCTCTACAGATGGGAAACTGGAGATTCAGCAAGGTTAAATATCTTCCCCAAAGCACCTGATAACTGATCAAACTTCTTGGATATCAGGTCTTCTGATTCCTACATAAGCTCTCTTTTCACTATAAAAATCTATCTTAAAAAATGCTTCTTCACTATGTACCAGCATGGCCTGCCCCTAACCTTTAGAAGCTAATGTTTGAACACATTTATGAAGTTGCTATTGTTAATAATGCTTAAAAAAAAGGTACATATTTTTTCTTTCTGTAGCACAAAATGAAAATGTACCATTTAACACATTTTTCCCCTATTCTTTGTGTCAGTTTTGTCTAAAAACTGGGTTAATGTATATTAGCAGTGAGGAGCATATGTGAGTGTGAGTGTGTGTGTGTGTGTGTGTGTGTGTGTGTGTGTGTATATGTGTATGTGTGTGGGCAGAAAGAGAGAGAGAGAGAGACAGAGAGGAGACATATATTGTGCTTTCATGTGTTTGTGGAGAGAAGGATGGAACATTATTTTAATGTGAAAGTACAAAATAGGATCATTTATTAATTTGTATGTAAACTGTTAAAAGAAACTAACATGTATTGGATAATTATTATGCTATAAATCTACTTCCCTCCTGTCACCAACCCACCCACCCCCTCATTCCTTAACGACATGCTTCTGGCTCCCTGCCTGCTTCACCCAGACCCCACTATTTTCCTGAGGTGAATTAATGTCCCTGTGAATATCTAAAGCCTCTCAATTCCTTGATCATATCTGTATTAACCTTCGCCTCCACTCCATTTTAGATATCCACTCCCAGGGCAATGTCATCACCCTGACTTTGAAATATTCGAAATATTTATTTCACAGATACCACTGACCACAGCTCTCTCTCTTTGACATCAAGGAATTCTGCAAGCATCTGGTCAACCCATTCTTCTCTTTACTTCCTTTCAGGAAAACCTGAGATTTTATGTTTATTTCTTCAGTCCCTACCCTTATCAATTCCCAAACTTCCTGGCCCCATTGTCCTTTTGTCGAAAATGTATAATGGAATCTCTCCTCAGGCAGTCTGGCATTCCCCTTTCTCGGGTGCCTACTGAGGTCCAGCACCTCTTTACAGTCCTCTCTCCCAACTTCATCTTGGTCTCAGTGCTGCCTGGAATCCTTCCAGCTCCTCTAGAGTTTTCCCATTTTCATCAAAACTTTAAAGACAGTATCTTGGCCCTGAGACCAAGTAGATGAACATTCTTCTTCACAGAGAAAATTGAAGCATTTTTCATGGGAATGTCAATTTGCTCTCTCTAAATCTATCAAATTAACTGTATCCCAGACCCTATCCTTCCCTGCTTTCCTTTTGCTACAGTAAGAGAGGTGTGTCTCTCTTTTACTCAAGGGAGACACTTCCAGTACTTTTCACATATCTTTGTTGTCTTCCTCTCTTCCTTCATATTTTTAATAAAACATACTGAATCTTCTTCTGTCTTAAATAAAAACAAAACAAAAAGGGCTTTCATATTCCTAGGTGCTCTTCAATATACCATTCTTTCATTTAGTTGCTCAAATTAGAAGCTTTGGAATCATTTATCCCTTCCTTTTCCTTATCCTCTATATCCAACTGATATTCAAGTCCTGCCCCAGTATCTGTTTATTCAGCTTCATCCATTTCCCTTGCAAAGGCTCTAAATCATTTTTGTCCAATAGAAATATAATGAGTCCAGTGTGTAACATTTTCAATTTTCTAGTACACACAAAAGTAAAAAGAAACAATGAAATTAATTTTAATAATATATTTTACTTAAATCCAATATATTAAAAATTATTATCATTTCAACATGTAGTCATGATAAAAATTATTACTGAGATATTTTACCTTCTCACTCGAGCCACATTTCAATAGACATGTGTTGCTAATGGCCACCATTTTGGACAGTGAAGCTCTAGATCATCATCTGTTGCCTGAGTCTATCATTTCATTGCTGATGCCAGGAGGAAGCTTCCAGTGGTTTTCTTGCTTCTTATTGGGCTCCTTCCCATATGTTCTATATACTACAGCCAGAATAATTTTTCTAAAAATAAAATCTCATTTGTTTTCCTGTGTAGAACTCTGCATGGTTCCTCAGATCTCTGAGCATTTATGATATTTACAAGGCCCTTGCCTGATTTCCATCTTCAGCTCTTCCTTCTCATGCTCCACAGTACAGCACGTACCCTCCCCACTAAAATTAATTTTGTTCCTTAAAGCCATTATGATTTTCTTGACTTCTAGGCTATTGCATATTCTGTTTCTTTTGATTAGAATGCTCTTCATCCTTCTATCCCTACTCATCCCCAGCTAACTGCTGCTCATACTTCACACCTCCCTAGAAACCTTCTTTCATCTCCTAGAACTGGGTTAAGGGTTCTTTCTGTGTGTTCATATGGAACTCTTAGTTTCTTCCACCATATCCTTTATTACACTATTGATACTTTTTATTTGGTGGCCTCCTCCCTTGACCCAAAGTACAGTCAGAAAAGGGGCAGCACTAACTTTGTCACCTTTTTGTCCCTGACTTCAAACACAGTGTGTAGTATATGATTGGTAATCAGTATATGTGCATTGAATAAATGAATGAGTAAATGAATAGATGTAATGTTTTTCAGTACCAGAAAAGAAAAGAAAAAAGAGAAACTTTCCTATTTGTAAATTCTCTTGTAATTTAAAAGTATTTGTGTCTCTTGTCCTTTCTTGATTCTTTGGACATAACTAATTTCCAGGTGAACTTACTTCAGAAAAAAATAGTTTACTTAATGTTGGTATTAAAGGGTAAAGAGCATGAAACAGCTCTTTTGCTAGAAGACAGAAAAACTTTCCACAGAGAGTAACTGTGAATTGCATAGCATATATTAAAAAAATTAACATTCAGTTTTGCAGTGAAGTAACTGTTATTAATGTCAACCAATGACTTCCATGTCACTAGATCTCATGGGCATTTTTAAAAAAATATTTTATCTATTCATATGTCAGAGAAAGAGAGAGAGAGTGCACAAGCATGGGGAGTGGTAGGCAGAGGAAGAAGCAGGCTCCCTGCTGAGTAAGTCAGTTCCAGGACCCTGGGATCATGACCTGAGCCAAAGGCAAACAGACACCTAACCAACTAAGTCACTCAGGCATCCCTCTAATGGACATTTTAAATCTTGGATAGCGTACCTGATTTCACAGGTGACAGTATTTTTAATATTTAAGTATTTGAGACTCCTTTTCAGAACATTCTTTTTCCAGTGGGATCCCTGAGACCTTATTCCTCTGCTTTTCCTCCCATCTCTTTGGCTATTCCTTTTTATTCTCTTTTCTCAGTCTTTACATATTAGAGATCCTGAAAGTAGATCTTCAGTCCCTTTGTCTCATTCTCTGCTCTAATTAGTCCCATTCAGTCCCTGACTTTATTTTCTCTATACCAATCTTTCTCAAGTATATATTTCAATGCCAAACCTGTCATCTCCGAATCCAGCATCTAAATATCTACTCAGGATCTCCCTTTGGAGAGATGACTGACTATACCTCAAATTGAACAAAATAAAAATAGAATTAATGACCCCCTATAAAGCTTGCCCTCCCTCCAATGTATTCTCTTTTATTGAATGACACTGTCATGCACGTAATTGTTTAAACCAGAGCACTGGGAATCATCTTAGACACCTCCTTCTGTCATAATCCTTATTTCCAATATCTCCCTAAGTCAGTCAACACGTGGTGAGTTAGTGTCAGAAATATTTTACATTTATAAACACATACAGAATTCTTAAAGTATATATGTATTATATATTACATATTATCATTATATATAAATACATACACACATATATATATATATATTATTTTTCTTGCAGAGCAATGGAGGTTTTCCTGGGGGTCCACACAACATTTATCTAAATGCTGTTAAGGGTAAAGGCATTCTTATTATCCTTTCTGCCTTTTTGTATGGCAGGGAAGAACTTTCAGTTTCCCATGTGAGGATAAAGGCAATGTCATAGTTGGCATCTGTGTTGTTAGTCAAAAGGGACAAGAAATATGAGCATGCTTTATATCAGTTTATATCAGTTATTTACAACCTGCTCCTCCCTTCTTAAGGAGTTGGTAACATAATAACAAAAGTTTGGAATTGGAGGGGAGCAGCATGAAATGCGATCTTTGGGAGCTAAATGTCTGAATACAAGAGGAAAGCTATGGGTTTTCTTAATTTGCCTCTAATCCTGTAAGGATAATTAAGATACAGAGGACCTACTGAGAAAAAAATATCTCATTTTGGTGTGATTGCCTTTATCTTCCTTTCCTTTTTGGTAATAACTAAGCAGGAAAGTTCTATGTCCTTTCTATACCTAAAATTAATGAAAAAGATAACTGCTGGCTGCCATTCCACTTGTCTAATCCTCACCTTATTGGCAGGGTCAAGAAAGCCCCAGGCTAGTGTTAAAAGATTGACAATACTGCTTCTCATCAAAGACTTAGGGGCCACATAAGTCTGTATCCTTACCTATGTTCTACAAAGAAGCATTCTATTAGTTAGAAATTAAGTTCTATTCTGAGAAAGAGAGACTCTGAATAAAGTGGCTTAAATGTGAAGAAAGCTTCTCTCTCTCTCACAAAAGTCTAGATGCAGAGAGCACAGGGGGACTACACAGCTGTTTGGGACTCAAGCTGCTCCCACTTACCCAGGTGTGGACATGTTTCACCTTTCACTTTCTCCAACCTTCACTAGCTAGATTTAGGATTTAGTCCTGAGAGTGAGTTCTACCTTTAGGATTGGAGGGGAACTGATGTGTGTTTACACCTTCCGGCACGTGTCCTAAGAGGAGGAAGATGCGCCTCTTCCTTCACACTACTGCTCAGGAGGATAAGGAATGTCATTGTTTCTGGTGTTCATCTCTCCAGCTAAAAGTCAGGAGATTTATTAGAGGAAGGAGAACAGCAGTTTGTGACACATGCTGAGAAAACATTTATTCAGCCTAGGGATACAGATTGAAGGGTGAGATAAGCTTGGTTTGACTTCTGCTTTCCACATTTTTACCTATGTGAACGTGGGCAAGTTAAAACGTTCCTGTTTCTTCCTTCAGTACTCCATGCAAAACTCCATTATAGAATTCATCAGGTTATATGGCAATTTATATTTGTGTTCGCCTGTGCTTAGTTTAGCTCCCAGCACATAGCTTGTGCTTCCTATTCTTGTAACAGTTACTGGGGACAGTAGATGCCCTATAGGTGTGACAACTATTTGCTCCTTTCCTACTATATACATTGCTTTCATCCCCCATTTTCTCTCTAGTGGGTACCATCTTTTTCCTTTCCAGATTAGTTATCCAGTCTGCACGTGTAATATCCTCTGGCACATTAACCCCAATTCCACTGTTAACACATTCCATTCTCTTTTCGACCTTCCTGTTTTTAAAACTGTGTTGAGGCATAATTTACTCATTATAAAATTCACATTTTAACTGTATAATAAATAATTTTTGGTAATTTTACTGAGTTGTGTAACAATGATCATAATCCAATTTTAGAATCTTTTAGAATATCTTTGTTACCCCAGTAGAATCCCTTACACCCATTTACCCTTAAGTACCGTTTTTTGTTTGGTTGGTGTTTTTTTTTTAGGAAAATAAAAGCAGTTTCCCACTTGAAATTGTAAGCCAGCGTGTATTATATGCCTACTGAAAATTTAGTGACTGCTAGTGCTATGGAGAATTCATCTAGGATAATAGACAATACCTAATCTCTTTTGCTAGTTGGCAAAATAAAACCTCTGAGAACACCATAGGACAATATGTATCCTATTTCTGGCTTTTGTGAATAGGCCAGTACTATAAGACTACAAAACCTATCATGAATAGATCATCTGAATTTGGAAAAATCTTTCAGACCCCATATTGACTGTTTTTTCTCCTTCCAGGCTTAAAACACCCTTTCTTAAACTGACTGACCATTGATAGTTTCCAGAAGTATGGGCTTTTTCTAACATCTCTTCTCTAAATGTCATCTTAAATATGTACCTCCTTCTGTTTCCATCTATTTGTAACCAGAATCTAAATTATAGAATTTGCATCTTTCTAAGTAGGATCTAACTTACTGTTCAATAAATACTTCTAATTCCAAATGCAAATTATGATCACTGTAATTTTTCACTTTGGGATACTTATTGAAAGGAGTAATGTTTATTAACTTTCTCTGAATTAAATGTAACCGGTAGCTGTTTTGGCCCTCAGGTTGTTATTAATGCTAATTAACTGTGGTGATGAAGAATTACCAATAGTTATGATCTTGAGGAGTAACATAATACATTTCAAAGCACTGCCTGTTCCTTTAGGTGTTGAGTAAAGCCATCCAATCTTTTTTTCATCCGGGAAGACACAAGCACTGGGCATTCCTGGGTGCCAAGTGCAGATTACTTTCCACCCTTTTCCTATTCCCCTCCCGAGCTTTTCTAATGGCTAGCAAAGCAGCAGAGACACCTCACCCAGAGGAGATGGGATATATGAGGTTAAGAAATGCTTGTTTTTAGTACTTGAACACCTGCCTTTCCCAGTTTTATTTTAGATGAAGGAAAATAGGGAAGAGAAGTTGGAATGAGTCAGCTTCTTTTCATCCTCTAGCAACGCCAATTTCCAAGTGTGGGGGGCTCTGGAGTCCTCTGCTTTCAGAGTTATGATGGGCTTGGCTGCTCATACGACAGGGTGGAGAACCTGAGAAAGGGTGCACTCTAATGCTGTGGTTCTCTGCTTTGGCTGCATATAGGGCCGCCTGGGAAGCTGAGTAAAAATCCCATTCCAAGAATGGGTCAGAATGGTTAAATCAGTATATTTGAAAATGGGATTCAAGCATCAGAATTTTTTTCCTAAAACTTCCAGTTACTTCCAATACGCAGCCAAGGTCAAGAATCACTGGGCTAGTAATAGATCTTCCTTGTTTTTTCCCTCCAGTTTTATTGAGATATAATTGATATATAACATTGTATTCGTTTAAGGTATACAACATAGTGATTTGGTATATGTATATACTGCAAAGTGATTAAAAGAGTAGGTTTAGTTAAATACCATCACTGGACACCTCTTGTTGACATGCAAACAGCTCTCAAGCAGCAGCCACTAGGCTTGGCTGCACATTGGAATCATCTGAGATTTTAAAAAGACACTGGTGCCTGGGCCCACTACTAGAGAATCTAATTTAATTGGTTTGGGGTTGGGCTCTAGCAAGCATTAGCATTTTTCAAAGGCTCTGCCAGTAATTCTAATGTGCAGTCAGGAGTAAGAACTGCTGCTTGGACTGGAAATAAACATCTTAGCTAATAGCTCTGAGAGAAACATGGTCTGTACCTGCTGGCCAGAGTGCCAAGAGCTGAAGCAAGAATGTGAAAGGGAAGGTTTAAGCACAGCAGAGATGAATGTTACCTGCTTCAAATTGGGGGCCCGTGGTCAATCCTTGTGAATGATGCGTGTGTGTGTGTGTGTGTGTGTGTGTGTGTGTGTGTGTGTGTGTGTGTGTCAGAGAATGAGGAAGACTGAGAAGGAGAAATTTGTTCCCAACCAAGAGAAATGGGAGGGTAGAAGATAGAACTGAGTTTTTTAATACTCTATAACTTTGGACATTTGGCCAGCTTCCCTCTATCTGTGAATGAGTTGGCACAGTTTTATTTGCATAAAGAGTAGATGTGATCCAAGTTTTCCTGAAAAGACCCCCTAATCCAAAAGTGTGCCTCCTATTCACCTTTCCCACCAACCACAGTGGCTGAAAAAGCCCAGTGAGTTGGAGCCCTTCTTTTTGGGTTAAGCCAGGCCAGTAAATCAACTTGATAGCCTCTGTTTGCTTTAGAGTTTCATTTTCTTTATCAATGTACTTAGTTAGGCCTTGGAATGATGGAATAGGAGTGGGCATTTATAAAGAGACTTCTCCGGGCTTAGCTCTGAAATTTCAGAATTGTCTGGGAAAGAAGGGAATTATCCCAGAAAGGGAGTTTCCTGTCGTGATGGAGAAATAAGCCTTAACTCGAAGGAATGGTACCAAAGAGGATGGAAACGTGAGGTCACTAGAGGCCAGTGTACTTCCTTTACAATTAACTAAATGCTACCGTTGTAATTTGCCCTGGTGAAAACCTTCAGGGTGGAGAAATGGTTTTATCCATGTTTCTCAATTCAGAGTCAACTGAACGTGTTCATCTTCTAGTGCCTCAGGAAGGAATCTAGGGGTTGGTTTGGAAATGTTCTGGCTTGGAGCAGAGCTCCTAATGGCTGTCCACTGACGTGGTTTGTTTTTTGTTTTTTGTGTTTTTTTTTTTTTTGGACATTCTGTATTATTGTATTAGATCAGCATGTGGCTTGTTCTAGTTAAAAACAAAATCTGATTATGAGCCATTATTTGTTTAAATTACTGTAAGCAAACACAGTAACTTATTTATTTTTAATCCGAGACTTGATTATGAAGCTTGTGGGTTACTCAGAATTATTTTGAAACTTCTGCTCTCTGCTCTGCTTTTTTTGGCCTGCTGACCATTTCATTTATGAGAGGTACTTTGCTGCAACTGAAGTGAGTAGATATTCTAGGCCCTCACTGTGCTACCTACCTGTTGGGGTCTGCCGGTACAGGTCAGGTCGGCTGGACTAGATAGCGACCCACCTTCCCAGACACCACATCTCTCCCCTGCTGTCACCAGGGGCCTGCGGCTTCTACCACAGAGGCTTCGCTTGCCTGGGGTGGTGTCAGTTTAAACTGCACCGGGAAGAGTCAAACACACATCATCCCCCTAGAATGCAAGTTAGCTCATTGTATTATCTAGCCCCAAACAACTGGAGAGAAGCAATTTCCGAGGCAACAGGACCCAGGATACATTTCTTCATTTGGGGCTGGGGCGCGGTTAGTGTGGTTAGGGAGGGGGCTCAGAGGACATTAAAGGAGGTGGTCAGTGACTTACTTTACTATCTTACCATATCCATCAGATGGGTCCAAAGTGTAAATATCAGAGAGAAAAATCCGTCCTGAGCAGGTTCCCCGCCCCAACTCGGCCATCATTTATATATAATTAAGCTACAGACAGAGTGGCGGTGTCACTTTTTCAGTTCCGTCCCACGGAAAAGAAGAGCCTGTTGCAAAATCATTTACATCTCCAAGAGGTGGCTGTAGTAACTCCTGCAGGACCCAGTTGGTGGGGAGTTGGCGTGAACAGGTCGTTTACCTGGGATGTGAGTTTATTGCGGGGCGGGGGTTGGGGGGCACAGGTAAAGCCAGAAGGCTTCCGAGTGCGCAGAGAAGGTCCCCAGCACTCTAGCTCTCGAGCCGCTCTCGGCCAGCACCGGGGCGACGCTCCCCGCGCGGCGCGGCGGGCCTGTTGGGCAGTGCACTGCGACGCCGAGTCCGGGTGGGGCGGCTGCACGGCGGCGGCGCCCTGGGGGCCCCCGCGCCTGCGCCGTAGAGCCGCGGCGGCGCCCAGCCCTGGGCCCCTCGGCGCGCGACCGTCCCCCCTCCCGCGCGGGTCAGGGCTCGTCCCACCTGCGTCCC